>CM053786.1:31746550-31901550 GCA_028749045.1 Cupressus sempervirens
TTGAGTGTTAGTTTGGCTTTGGAAGAAAATTCAACATTCTCAAATTTGAAGTTATCAAAATTTGAAAGTTCAAAAGAAATGAGTCTACCAATCAATACTTCAAGGGTCAAATCATTACTAGTAGTACATCTTAGAGACTCTAATAGCATAGACAAGAAAAAAGATTCTCAATAGTTCTCTAATTATAATCTCCTCTTCAATCTTTCCATTTCAGCCTTTGATGGCATTAAAAACATCTTTGACTCTTGCACAATATTGGACTATAGTCTCGCCTTGTTACATCCTCATGTCATAAAATTTTCCTCTTAGAATTTAAGCCTTGGCTCTCATCACATTCTTATCTCCTACATAGATCTTACTTATGGCATCCTATATTTATTTAGAAGTATAGTCTTTGATGTCATCAAACTTTGAATAGATTAGGGAAGATACAATGTCCAACATTATCTAGTTCTATTCTTTCTTCTCTTTTAGTTGCTATGCAGTAAGGGCTCTAGTCACTTCTATAAATTTAGTGGTCATAGTTGACATTGTGAAATCTCCAAGTCATCCTAGATGCATCTTCACCAAACTATTCCATGCATGAAAGTTATCCTTATTTAGCTTGGGTACCTCCTTTCTATACATCTTGATCTTTATCTTCTAGTACCTTCAAACTATTTCTTCACAAGCACCAATAGCTCTGATTCCAATTGTTGGAATATTTAGAATAACTAAGAGAGGGGTGAATCAGTTATCCAAGGTCCAAATGTGCAAATAAAACTTTTTAATTACTTATCAAAAGTATGTTCATGTATTAATTAGATCGTCCAATATCTCCAAAACATACTAGGTTACTATCCTAGGTCAAAAAATTGTGTAGAAATATAAACATTAAACATCACAAACCCATTCACACAATTTGACACAAGGATTTAATGTAGAAAATCAATTTAGGAAAAACCACTAATAACATGCTACCAATTTTCACTTTTCTGAAGTGAGCTTTATGAGGAGCCAACCCTGTTAAAGGTTACAATGCACATTGTTAAATGTAACCTTGATTAAAGGATTTCAATTATCCTATTAGGACTGAGCCTTGTTAGAGGAATTTAGAAAATCTAATTAGAATTTCACTAGGTTAAAGGATTTACTCATGACTATTAGGTCAACCTCAATCCAAAACATTTTTCTTGATTGATACAATTATTAGAAAGTAGTAGTAGGACTTGATTTGATAACAAAACAACTCATGTGTAGATTTTAGATCTTTGATTCATCTCTCCATTCTACTTGACATTCATTCCTTTCACCTTTGATTTCTTTTTCACCCTTCAAGATTTCACCTCCTCAAGCCTTCATGCTCAGTGTAAAAACAATAGATTCTTTCATTTGGACACCATATGAAGCAACACCTCTAGACTTCTTGTCTTTCTCTAGTTCACACTCCTGACATTTTGCTTCTAGCCTTGTATCTCCTTATATAGATAATTTTGATCTTTTGCTGCTTGATCACAATTTTTCATCTTAGGGTTAGGTTAGATTCTTTGAATCCTCCCTTCTTTCCATTAGGTTCCCTCCAAAAACTTTTCTTTTAATCATCCTTAGTCCTAAAAATAGTTTATCTTGAATTTTGTGCTAGTAGCTCATCAAACTTATCTTCAACATGCTTCACATTATTCAAGAAATCAAATTTTTTTGGCTCATATTTATCAAACCTTTGATCAAACTCTTTTTATTATCACTTACTAATAACATGATGTTACTCAGAAATAATAGTCTTTTGATCTTTGGCCAACACTAGGTTTCTTGGTATGAACTAATTCTTCACTGAGTCATTATTGCCATTCTCTCATGCTTGATACTTACTAAAATTTTACTAGTGCTTGACACTTACCAAACTTCACTTTTCTCAACACATAATAAGATTTTCTTTGCTTAGCTCATACCAAATTTTCTCAACCATAACTAAGTTTATGCATGGTCTGAGCTAAATGCTTCGCTTGTACTATTTTCTTGGTTAGGCTTGGTAGGCACATTCTATTGCATAGTCTTCTCCTTGTCTTAGCTTAAGTAGCCTTTGACTTTAGCCTTAAATAGATAAACAATACATCACATCATCAAAGTCTTGTATGGTCTTAGTGTTCCTTTTATACACCATATAACTCAACCTTTCTCTAGGTACTCTTGTTATCCTTTCTTTTCAAATCCTCTTCATTAATCAATCAAATGATAACATTTAGGTCAAAAATAAATTGTCTTATTAGCAAGTAGTAGGTTTGACATCAGTGAAAAAATAATTATTTTCCCATGATAGGTTCCAACACTTAAACATGATTTTTCCATGATATGTTCCAACACTTCAAAAAAATAAAATTCAACAAAGTTATGTCATTTGATCTATCATAGCATAACCCAACATTAGGTGTACCCTTAAAATATCTAACAATCATTTTCACTACTACATAATGTAATTCTTTAGGATCATCTTGAAATATCACCATAATACCAACTACATTAGCTATATCAAGTCTTGTGCATGATAGATACTACAAACCTCCAATCATAGATCTTTACTTCTTCTTTTCAATAGTAGGTGTTTCATCATTTCTAGATATCTTTTAATCAGTTACCATAGGCATAATAATAGGTCTACAACTTTCCAAACTAAATATTTTAAACAAGTCTTTCAAATACTTAGTTTGTGATAAGAAAATACCATCCTTATTCTATAGAATTTGAAATCCCAATAAATACTTAATCTCACCAATCATGCTCATCTCAAATTCCTTTTCTATTTCACTAGAAAATGCTTCAATTTTTCCATCATCACTACCAAAGGTTATTTCATCCTCAAATAAATAAACAATTAGTAGAATATTTTCAATCTCCTTCAAATATGGATTACTATCTACCTCATCTTTCAAAAATCCTAAGTTTTCCAAATACTTATTTATTCTTGGATACCAAACTCTAGGTTCTTGTTTCAATCAATACAATTTTTTCTTCAACTTACAACTACATCTCCTTATTATGTTAAAGGAAAACCTTCATGCCACTCAACATAAAACTCTTCGAGTTATCCATTAAAAAATGTCAATTTAACATCCATATATTACACTTTGAATTTCTTATTAGCGGCATATGCTAAAAACATTCTAATTGATTGTATTCTAGAAACAAGTGCAAATGTTTTGTCATAATCAATACCTTCTTGTTGTGACTAAATGTTTCATACTAGTATTGCTTTGTTTCCCACAATCTCACTTTTTTCATTAATCTTATTTTTGAAAATTGACTTAGGTCAAATAACATTTTTATCCTTAGGTCAAGGAGCCAATTCCCATGTATCATTCATTTAAATCTGATCTAATTCTTTTCTTATAGATTTAATCCAAAAGCCATCTTTACTAGATTCATTAGCACTTTTTGGTTCTACTTGGGAAATAAAACTTAATTCTTGTTGTTGTGCCTATATCTTGTCATCACTCATTTGTCCTTGCTTCCAATAATCTAATTGGTAGGGTGATTATTTATCAAACTTCTATTAGGTGTCATTGTATCAATTCTAATTTTAGCTCTAGTTTTAGATCTTGGATTTTTTGGAAATATAAAGGAGTATCTGAGAGGGTAGGGGTGAATTAGTTACTACAAAAATAAATCTAAGATCCCTTTATATGTCTATACAAAATAAACTCTAAAAATTGAAATATTGATGCATAGTTAATGCTATAACATGGTAAATACTAAATGTACTCATCAATGAATTAACTTTATAGATCTTAAGATATTATTAGTGATCATCATTACTTTAATTGAAGCATAAAATAAATAGCATGAACACATATAGAACCAATATTTAATGTGGAAACCCAATTTGGAAGAAACCACCAATTGTAATTAGTTACTTTTTTTTTCATTTTTTTGAAGTGAGCCCTATTAGGAGCCAACCCTATTAAAGGTTACAAAACACATTGTTAGGTTTGACCCTATTAAAGGATTTAATCACCTTATTAGAAGTGGCCTTGTTAGAGGCCTTTAGAAAATTCAATAGAGTTTCCACCTTGTCAGAGGATTTAGAAATAGCTATTAAGCCAACTCTATTAAGAGATTTAGATCATTGCTACAATGGTTAGAGAGTAAAAATGAGATGACCTAATTTAGAAAGATTATAGATCTCTAATATGGTTCATACATGATCCTTCCTAATTGAATATATCCTTGTAGTTCCTCAAACACATCCTTCTCATTTCCAAATTTTCTTCCTTAGAGCAATCCTCAAATCTTCAATAATGATCTTTTTTCGTACACTTATAATCTCAGAACTTGACCTTATACTTATATCTTTCTTTTTGTCAAGTTAGCTAGAATACAACTTAGAATAGTTAGCATTCATCATCTTAGTTAGCTATAATCGATAGATAAATTAATTAAGCTTGATATACTAAAATAGGAAAATCCTTCGTTAACCAACCCAACTTGGTAGACACTAACTCAAAAATGATTTCTCTATGTTAACCAATAGAAGTTTGGTTAACTTTGCAAACTCACAATGATCCTTTGGTAACTAAGTGAATTTAGTTAAAATTGATTCCATCCAACCTTTCCTTTATTAACCAAGTGAGCTTGATTAACACTCATCTTCTATGGACTTTCCTTCGATGCCAAAGTGAACTTGGTAGACATTGTCTTCTAAATAGGAACACTCAGTTGACACATAAAACTATCTTCACCATCTGAGTGAGCTTGGCATGTACTGATTGATAATAATATAAGATTTTTGTAACATCAAAGACAACACACAATTAATCAATTATATCCCAAAAATCTACTTCTTTGGATTTGATGGTAACACAACATACCATAACACAAGGAAATTTGAGAACAAGACTCCCTCTATTGTGTGGATTCTTTAGTTTCTCCCTCTATTAGAAATTTTTTATTAATTTCATTCTCCCTCTTTGTAATAAATAAAATTTCTATAAGATATGATAGTAAACTTCTCCCTCTTTGACAACACATGTCAAAGACAACAATTCTGATGAGATCAATTTACCTTAACTACTAATTCATTTGCAATATGTCCTTGTCAATACTACACCAAGTGATTTATCTTCAAGTTTCTCTAGTTGATACATCACTAAACTTCATTTCATGAGATTTAAATAGAGGAATGACCCTTAGATTACCTCTTAGATACAAAAATGCATCCACAGGTAATGGCTTGGTGAATATGTTTAAAATTTTCCCTTTTGTGTTTACATATTCCAATTTGACTTCTTTATCTTGTACTAATTCTCTTAAGAAGTGATATTTTATAGCAATGTACTTTTTTTTGGTATGCATCATTAGGTTCTTTGATATATTTATTGCACTGGTGTCATCACAATATATAACTACTAGATCTTTGATCTCTACCTTCATTCCTTCCAATAGTTGTTTGAACCAAACAATGTTAGAACAATTAATTCTTGCTGCCACATATTCTACCTCTACTGTGGATTGTGAGATAGAATTTTGTTTCTTACTTGTCCAAGACACTAGCCTTTTGCCAAGAAAAAATGCTCCATCACTAGTGCTTTTTCTATCATCAAGATTTCTTAACCAATCAACATCAGTAAAAATCTTTATGTCCAGATTACCTTTGAGTTTGTACCATAAGCCATAGTCTTCAATACTTTTTAGATATCTCATGATTCTTTTGATTGCCATGATATGATTTTCTCTAGGATTTTTTGAGAATCTTGCCACCACACCAACTCCTAATGCAATCTCAGGCCTTGTATGTACTACATACTGTAATTTCCCAATCATTGATATGTATGTGGTTTGATCTACTTTTTTGGAATCATCATTTTTGGAAAGCTTATGTCTAGTAGACATAGGGGCTCAAACTAGTCTTGAATGTTCCATTCCAAATTTTTTTAGTATCTCTTTCATGTATTTGGATTGAGTAATGTAGATACCATCTTTCTTCTATTAAATCAATAATCCAACAAAGAATTTTATCTATCCAAACATAGACATTTTAGATTCCTTGCTCATTTCTTCTAAATGTCTTTTACACAAGTCTTCATTTCCCATGAATAATGTTTCATCAACAAATATTTTTTCCAACAAAATCTTCTTGTCTAGTCCTTCTTTAATATACAAGCTACTATTATAATTTTTTCTTTAAAATTCAATATATACCAAATAGTTATGTAGTCTTTCATATCAAGCTCTGGGAGCTTTTTTGAGACCATATAGTGGTTTGTGTAATTTGTAGACCATGTTCCTTTTGTTAGGATCTACAAAGCATTTTGGTTGTTCAATGTAGACTTCCTCATCAAGAATATGCAAGTAGAGTTCTAACACTTTAAATCATTTGTGAGCTACATAAGTAAGTAGAGTTATAACACCTTCTAATCTTGCAATAGGGGAAAAGTTTCATCATAATCAATACCTTATTATTGAGAATAACCTTTACATACCAGTCTTAGTTTATTTCTAAAAACTTTTCCATCTTCATTTAGCTTGTTTTTGAATACCCACTTAGTACTAATTACATTTTTATCTTTAGGTCTGGGAACAAGAGTCCAAGTTTTGTTCTTCTCTATCTATTCTATCTCTTCATTCATTGCCTCATTCCAACTTTTATTAGCTAATGCATCTTTAATATTTCTTGGTTCAAATTCAGCAAGTAAACATGTAACTTTCAATTTTCTTCTTGTCATTGTTCCATTAGATTTGTCTCCAATGATTTGATCAAGTGCATGATGCCTTCTGACATATCTTGCTAAAATAGATTCTTTGAATTTGGTGTGAGTTCTACAATTTTCATCATGAACTTTAGTATTAAGCTTAGGCTCTACTATCTATGACTCAAGTCCTTTAGACTTAGTTTGAATTAGCTTAGTAGCTTCTTACTGTGACTTGGTTTGAACTAGCTTGGTAGCTTCTGACTGTGACTCAGTTTGAACTATCTACAACTCAGTAACCATTGGACATTTTGGGTATTCAAGATGTGAAGCCTCCTTTCTTTTAGATAAATTTGTTAGGGTATCAGATTCATAGTAAAAGAATCTTCTATAATCAGCTGGCTCTTTGTTGCTTTCTTCTTCACTCTTTTCTATAGACTCATCAATTTCACATGTGCACTTTCTATTATTTTATGAGTAGACAAAATTAAGCATTTTAATGCTTTAATTCTATAGGAATATCCTAGAAATATGCCTTTATCATCTTTAACATCAAATTTTCCTTTTTAAGACTCTTTTAAGATATAACATTTGCTACCAAATACATTCAAATAACTCACATTAGGTTTGTAGCCATATCATAGTTCATAGGGGGTTTGGTTTGAGTCTTTCTTCAATTGAACTTAGTTCAAAGTATGAAATTTAGTGCTAATAGCTTCATTCTAGTATTTGATTGCAACATTCTCTTCTATCATTATTGTCCTTACACAATCCATGATGGGTCTATTTCTTCTTTTAGCTATACCATTCTGCTAAGGTGTACCAAGGGTTAATAATTGTATTTTAATTCCTCTTTTAATGTAGAGATTATTGGATTCATTGGAGATGAATTCACCACCATTTTCTGATCTTAAACATTTCAATCTAATTCCAATTCCTTTTTCTAATCTTGCCAAATACCATTTGAGTTTTTCAAAAGCTTCTAACTTTTCTTTTAGATACATCACAGTCATCATTCTAGAATAATCATCAATAAAGAGAATGAATTTTTTTTCTACAATGCAACTCTCTACTCCAATGGGTCCACAAAGGTTAGTATGTCCAATTTCTAACATTTCTTCTGACTGATAGTTTTTTTCTCTGAAAACTAGTCTTTCCCATCTTATCAATTTGGAAATTCTTGCATAAATCCATATCAGGTTTCTTCAAACTAGGAATACCTCTTACTCTTCTATGTTTTCTTATCTTGACTAGATTATGAAAGTTTGACATAGTCTTTCCCCATCCAACCAAATTTCCTTTATCATCTAGTAGTTTTTCCTTGCCATTCATGAATTCTACCTTGAATCTAATGTTGTTCAACTATGTCACACTTAGTAGATTATGCTTTATTCCTTCAACCCAATAGGCATTATCACATATAAGTTCATTAGTTAATGAGATATGACCTTTTCCCTTTCTGCAACAAGGTTCATTATAAAAAAATATCACACTTCCTCCATCATAATGTTCAAAATGTTCAAACTTTATTTTACTCCAGTCATATGGTGTGAACATCCAGTATTTATAATACATGTATCATTTTTTACTAACATGAAAGATGAGTGCCATTTTATTTCCTTCATCATCAAATTCATCTTTTACAATAATATACACCATTTCATCTTTACTATTATCAGAATCTTTAGCCATAAAACAAGTTTTCTTACCTTTTTCCTTGTAGTTATTGTGACTTTTAAATTCCTTCTTGCCTTTGTGCTTGTGGTTTTTCTTCTCATCCTTGCTTTCCATATTTGGACACCTAGCAGCAATATGACCAACTTCTTCACAAGAAAAGAAAATTAGAGGAATTTTACCTTTGTCCTTTCCTCTACCTTTGGAATATTTCTTTGCATGTAGGGATTTAATAATTTCAAGATCACTGTTAGAACTTTCTTCAATATCTTTGTCACTTCTTGATTGATTGGCTTTTGATTTTGTGGCCTTTTCCTTAAGTGAGAGTTTGGTTTCAAATGGAAACTCAATATTTTTGGAGACAGAAACATAGTTATCATAGTTGTCTAGTTCAAAAGTTGTCAATCTTCCAACTAGAGCATCCAAGGTTAATTTTTTATTTGGATCACATCTCATTTGTTATATAGTAGACAATCTAATTTTAGAGATAGGAAGAAGAGTAAATGTCTCCTCTAGATGCTTTGATTGCACTTACACTGGCCTTGATTCTTTCCACATATTTTGCAATATTCTTATCTTCTCTCATCTTGATTTGATCAAATTGACCTCTAAGAATTTCTACTCAGGCTCTTCTTACATTTTTATCACCTACATAGATATCTTTTAGTTTGGTCCACATTTCATGACCAATTTTATAGTCTTCTATCTCCTCAAATTTAGCATAACTAAGAGTAGATGAAGTATCAAACATCATGATGTTATGATTCCTCTTCTTAGAATTATCTTCAACTAATAATGTTCCAATTAGAGTTTTGTATTCAGTATCAAGATATTTTCAACCTAACTCACTAATAGCAGCTAGATGTAACCTCATAAGTCATTGCCATGCTGCAAAATTATCTTGGTTCAACTTTGGATTCTCTCTTTTGTAAGACATCTGGATCATTAGCCAAGGTCCTTGAAATCTTCTTTTCGAGCACCAAAATCTCTAATACCAACTTTTGGAAATATAAATGAGTAACTGAGAGGGGATGGGTGAATCAATTACTACAAAAATGAGTCTAATATCTCTTTAGATGTTAGTGCAAAACAAACTCTAAAAATTGAAATATTATGCATAGTTAATGTTGTAACATGTTAAATACTAAATATACTTAGTAATGAATTAACTTTGTAGATCTTAAGATGTTATCAGTGATTATCATTACTTTAACTTAAGAGTAAAAAAATAGCATGGACATAAATGACACTAATATTTAAAGTGGAAACCTAATTTGTGAAATACCACCAATTAGAACTTGTTATTATTTTTCACTCTTTTGAAGTGAGCCATGTTAGGATCCAACTCTATTAAAGGTTACAAGACACATTGTTAGGTGTGACCCTATTAAAGGATTTAATCACTCTATTAGGAGTGGCCTTGTTAGAGCTCTTTAGACAATTCAATAGACCTTCCACCTTGTTAGAGGATTTACAAATAACTGTTAAGCCAACTCATTTAAGACATTTAGATCACTGCTACAATGGTTAGAGAGTAACAATAAGATGACCTAATTTAGATGCAACCAAATTGAAGATTACAGATCTCTAATCTAGCTTGTACATGATCCTTCTTGATTGAATGTATCCTTTTAGTTCCTTAAACACATCCTTCTCATTTCTAGATTTTCTTCCTTAGAGAAATCCTCAAATCTTCAATAATGATCTTTTTTTCACACACTTATTATCTCATAACTTGACATTATACTTATATCCTTCCTATTGTTAAGTCAGCTAGAATACAACTTAGTATAGTTAACATTAGTCATGTTAGTTGGATAGAATCAATAGATAAATTAATTAAGCTTGATATGCCAAAATAGGAAAATCCTTTGTTAGCCAATCCAACTGTTGGAAATATTCAAGATATAATAGGTTACTGAGAGGGGAGGAATGAATCAGTAACAATAAAACTTTTAAGTCAACCATACACAACATTTACTCATCTATCCTGCTGCATAAAAAACTATTAAACATTTAAACCATATATGCACAGAGATTTGGTGACCTAGAAACCTTCCAAAAATAGAAAGTAAAACTGGGGTGGGGATGATACCCACGAAGCTTTGGTACTGCAGTATGAAGTTGGATGGTTAAGGCTTACAATGATCACTTCTGGTGATCTGCCCTGTTAGGAGCATAGAGGGTTGCTAGATCCACCTAGTTAGAGGATTTACAAACATACTTTACAAGTATGCACTCTGTTAGGAGATTTGAATAAAGATGGTTAAGTCTACCCTATTAAAGGATTTACAAAAATGATTCGCCTGTTAGGATGAACCAACAAATCAACTTACAATTTGACTGAGTTCTTTATTGTAGATCACCTTCTGTGATTGATGAAATCATTTCTGCTCTTGGTAGACCTTGCTGAGTATTCTTTTCTGCTGATGAATTCGCATATCATATCTTATGTCCCTATTTTTTGCAATATTCTATCTCTTTTGTATTCTTGAATGTGACAATTGTATATGTCTTTTGAATGATATAACACATTATATATATATATATATATATATATATATATATATATATATATATATATATATATATATATATATATATATATATATATATATATATATACCATTCTAATAATTATTCATGCAAGGTCAGCCAAAAATAAGTAAACAAAATATAACTGAGTTGGCCAAATAGTAAAATAAACTCGGGTTCTTCAGACAAACTTGATGACCTTCTGATACGCGGCATTCACTACGTTACTCGGCACCATCATACACTTGGTAGAGGTAGGGGCTCGGTTCATACTAGTCATACAACATTGCCTGGAACTCGGTAACCATTGGTGACTCAGTAGATATAGTGTCACTCGGATATAGTGTCACTCAGTAGAAACTAACTTTTTTGTTAACCTCCTGAGCTTGGTTATCACTGAGTGCTTCCTTACTCGGTTAATACTAAGTGCAACTTCACTCAGTTAATACTGAGTGCATCTTTACTCGGTTGACACTAAGTGCAACTTCACTCGGTTAATATTGAGTGCATCTTTACTCGGTTGACACTAAGTGCAACTTCACTCGGTTAAAACTGTGTCTTCAGTGCTTGGTTTGAACTATGTTGCCATCATTCGGTCTATACTGTATTACTCGATGCTTGATTAGAACTGTGTTGCCATTATTTGGTTTGCACTGTATTACTCGATGCTCAGTTAGAACTGTGTTGCCATTATTCGGTCTGCACTGTATTACTCGATGCTCGGTTAGAACTGTGAGATGAGTGTTGTCACTAATGACAAATAACTTTATACCGACAATCTCTCCCTTTGGCATTAGTGAAAAAAACAATTATGATTCAAAAAAAATTGACATACAGTTTTGAATTTTCAAAATTTCTCTTTGCAAGTCTTATTTACACATATTTTTCTTACATGTATCTCCCCCGTATAGTATGCATAGTATTTACAGGTCATTACACATATTTGCATAATTTTATCTCGTGGAGTGTGCTATCTCCCCCTTTTTGAAAATAATGCCAAATTAAACAATATATATTTACATAGAAAGTCCAAAATGAGAGATAAACTCAGAATGTACCTTGAGAATAAGAGCCAATGTCTTATCCCAATTGTCTTGCAAAAGTTTGCTGGTGGAGAGAGCTGTTTGAACTTCTGCAGAGAGTTCAATCATATGATCTGCAATTGAGAAGTTTTTGTCATGAATCAATGTTTTGGAATGGGCAATATGCTTCTGCATTGTGTCCATGATGGGAAGGATCATATTTTGGATGTCAATCAGAGTACACCTAATCCTTGCTTCTTCTCTCAACAATTCTGCCTATTTCTCTGACAAAAATCTTATTCTGAGATGATGGGATGAACTTGAACTGTGGTCAAGCTGCAACATTTGTGCACTGACCTTCATATCCTCATCAATTTTATTCAACTTTTATTTGACTTCCTTAGTATACTTGGTAACATCACAAAGTTTTCCAAAAATTGATGTTACATTATTAAAAGAATGTTCAAAATTACCCAAAATTGTAGACAGTTCTACTTGTTTTTATGCAATATGCTGAGCAATGTGCTCAAGCACCTTATTGTCAAATTTCTTCTCTGCCTTTTCAAATCAATTTTTCTTGGCCGGAGGTATCCTCGTTGAATTTATATATAGCCTCTTGTAACTAATTCAAAATGTGTTGAGTAGAATCTACTTCAACACCAATAGCTTCTGTTAGAATATTCTTAGCACTTTCAATAATGCTATATTCCTGGTCTCTCTCATGCCGCAGTTGTTTTTGCCTTGCCTTCTGATCTAATAGCTGACTGATCATTCTCATTTCATCAACTGATGCATTATCTAGATCTATCTTAGGAATGACGATGTCCTTATCCAAGTTTATTTCCTCATCCACTACCTTGCTGGAAATCATGTATCTTTTTGCTTTTCCTGCAGTGACTTCACCTTTTCCCTTTGAATCTAAAACAATAGTTGATGAGGCTAGACTAGCTGATAAAATTGGAATAGGACTAGCTAGAGGAAAACTGAGACAAGTGCTAATAGTATCAAAAATTGATGTTCTTCCCAAGATTGATGTACAGGTTGGTATGGGAGAACTAACAGATGCAAAAATTGGAGTAGATGAATTTGTCAAAATTGGAGTACTAGTGGGTACACTTACTGTACATGCTGCAGTAGAAGTTGATATGCCTGATGATCTTACTGCTATAGCTGATGATGCCTCGCTTAATGAAGATGGCTGCAACTTGGTTAATGAAGTGGTAGAGACTTGCATATGTGGTGCCTGGAGCTGAGAGGAGACAGGTGAAGATTGGGCTATTGATGAAGCTATTGTGCACACAATCTCACTAGTAAAGGCTATCTCTGTAGTTGATGTAGCTGCTTTAGGTGGGGAGTGAGGAAGAGATGCAATGACTTTGGCTACAATTTTTATAGGGTCATCTTCCTCCTTAGCTTGATCAGCTTCTTCTTCCTCCATTTCCTTGTCGTCTTCCTCTATTTCATCTTCCTTGAATTCTTCCTCAACATTTATCATCATTGAATGCAGATCCCCTGGAATATCTTCATGATCTTTCAGTGATTTCTTCACTTCTACATCAGTGAGACTCGACAGGAGATTTTTTAGGGTTTGCTCAAAGATATCTTTGATAGTTTTGGTTGAAATTTTCCATCTTGGTTACAACCTCTCCAATAGCTCTTTAGGGATCTGAGAGGCAATCTCATCTAGAGAGTATTTCCATCTTCCCATTTTATTTAATACCAACTCCTCAATCTACATTTTCTCCTGTTCTATTCTTGTCTCAAACTTCAATGCTTTGAAGTTTGTGAAGCTAGTACCTTCTTCTAATTGCTTCAACCTTGCCTCAAATGTGAGTGGAGGCTTGACAAATATAGGTTCCTTCTTCCCCTATCTTGTTCTTTTTAAGAAGACTACAGTAGCTTGCCTTTTAGGTTTGGTGATAATCACCTTAGCTTTCTTCCGTTGAGGCTCCTCTTCTTTTTCTGACTCGATTTCCTCTTCTTCTTCATCATCTTCTCCTTTCCCTTTAGTAATCATTAGAGGACCAAGTTCTATTTTTAGCTTTGCAATCTTCCTCTTTCCTTTGCTATTGACCTGAGGGATTTTGATTGAAAGCTCAATTCTAGCTTTAGCTTCATCATAAGTTCCAAAGACTAGTTGCTTTGGGTCTACTGGTTCATTCACTAGTGCTTCTATGATATCTCTAGTTTCATCAATATTAACCTCATAAGGAAGAGGTTTCACCCATGCAACTCGAGGCCTGACTACCTGTATGTATACTTTGTCACAATCTACCATAAAGCATACATCTTCTTTATATTCCTCAACCAGTTTTGGTGGAATCTGGAACCTATTGTTCATTCTTTCCTTAAAATATTCAAAGTCATTATCCAAAACACTGTCAAAATTTTCTCCTAACTCTGCAATGAACTCATTTATTTGATAAAGAATGGGAATATCTTTTCTCCATACTATTGATCCTTTTGATGGAAAAGACTTTTGAACATAGAAAAATAAACAAATCAAAAGTGAACCAAATTTGCAGGAATTGTTCTTTGAAGTCCTTATGCTTTCCATATTTTTATTAAATTCAGACAAAAGAAATTTAGATAGATCAAACTCAACATTCTTCTTTACTACCTTATATGCTAAATCTATTTCTTTGCAAGGTACACTATTTGGACAGCTAGAACTATAAATTTTATGAGCAATGACGTGAATACCAAATCTTAATTCAGTGTCAGCTACTATACTGAGCTTGAGTCCTCTACCATCCCATTCTTCTTGGGTTAGCCTTTGCAATTCTTCCCGACCTTAGGTTTTGGTAGTCTTAGCTTTGCTCAATATGGGAAGGCTAGTGATCTTGTTAATCATTTTCTTTGTGATAAGCACTGGTTTCTCTAACCATCATTGCCTGTTGTGAACTTGACTGAGTACATACCTAACCCATTTAATTTGAAAATTTCTTGGCAAATGTGAAATGTGGGTTAACCCTTTTGTTTCAAGATGCTTATGCTCGAGTTTCAAATTTCCATCTACGCTCATTTCTCCTAGGGCATTATCAATTTCTAGGTTTCCAAGTTCTTGAATGGAACATTTGAAATGAGAGCAAATGTCATTTACAAGGAGTACCTTTGAAGGAATTCAAGACTGAGCACTGTTAGGGTCAAGTGATTCTGCAATTGCTGGTGCCAATTTGAAGTTCGGCACCTTCCATTCCACACCTTTAACCAAAATTTTTGAGCCTCTCTTTGCCTTGGAGCTACTGCTACCAGATGACATTGCTGCTTGGTAAGTGAAGAGAAATTTTGAATAGATTCTTCGCTCTAAAAAAAATTTTCTCGAAATTTCTTTAAGCTTGCTCTAGAATCACAGAAGATAACTTAACTCAAAGTTCATAGTGAAGAATGAGATCAAATTTTGAACCTTTTGATGAAAGATTTGTCATAAATGCTTAGTACGACGATAGATGAAATGATAGGTTTTCATCCACTTGCTCGATAGATACTATCAACTCGGTAACCAAGAGAAGACATTGATGTACCAACCTAACTCAGTAAGGTCACGAGCCTACCTTGCTCGGTTGATATAACTCGATAAATGAAACTTTATCACACCCGATCGAACTCAGTTAAGACTAGGAACAAAGTGTATTTGAATACTATTCTGATCATCTTTCTTCTTGTAGAGCTATTTAGGATAATTCTTGGAGGATGCAGTTCCATACTTTCTTTTATGAGTATTAATTGGAAATGGTGGAATCACTCATTTCTTGAGTGATATTGCCATTGCTTGACTTATCTTGTTTGGTGGATTTTGGAATCCACTATTGCTTCATTTGCTTCCGAATGTTGTCTGATTTGATTTTCTTCTCATCTTCAATTCTTTCTATATTCATGCAATTTCTAGCTATATGACCAAGTTTGGTACAAGTGTAGCACCTTACAGTAGTGTCCTTCTTCCTTAGGTGATGTCTTGCACAATTTATGCCAGTATGTCCATATTCTCCACAATAGTGACATCTGCACTAGGTGTTGTAGTCCCATCCAAATATGGCTTTGACAAGTTGTTCAGCTGGATTGAATGATTTGGATCTGCATTGGAATGCCTTGTGACCATGTTTTTTGCATTTGTGACAGTTGTCTTCAAATTTTGGTTTTTCCTTGCACTCATTTGCTTTGTGACCATGCTGATTGCAATTGAAGCATTTACCATTGAATTTTTCTTTTCCATTGCTCCAACATTTGTTTGATGTATGACCTAACTTGCCATAGTGATTACAAGTGGGTTTTTGATTCCTTCGTTCACCTTATTTGGAGGATTCACCTTCTTCTTTGTATCCAAGACCAACTTTACCTTTATGTCTATAATTTTGTTGATTTAATTGATTCATATCTGCTTGGGATTTCATCATTCTTTCATTGACTTTCCTTTCAGAGATTAGATCATTTTCCAAGATTTCATTGATTTGTCTCTCAGTTCTTAAATCATTTTGTAGACTTTCATTTTGTACTCTAAGAATCTTGATTTCTTCATTTGCATTAGAGAGTTGGTCTGAAAGGTCTTCATGCTGATGGGTTTGATTATGGCTTTTATCTTCCAATTCTTCTTGTGCTTTATTTCTTTGTTCCAAAACTTCACATAGCCTAATTGACTATATTTCTTGCTCTCTTTTAAGCTTTCTTACCTCTTCTTGTAGAGATCCATTCTTTTCTAGAAGTTCTTTGATTGCCTTGTCAGCTTCTTCTGAACTACTTGATGGTAAAAAATCTTCAATCTTTTTTTCAACATAGTGATGGTCATTTATTTTTCTTGCAAGTTCCTTTCTTCTTTTTAGGGATTGAGAAAGATGCTCCTTTGCTTCTTTGAGTTGAACAATGGCCATTTCTAGATCTAACTTTTCATTTTCAATAACTTTCTCCAGTCTGAATATCTCCATAACTTAGATCTTTGCTCAAGCTGTCAAACTTTGTCCTAAGAACCAAAAAGCTCTGATACCAATTGTTGGAAATATTCAAGATATAATAGGTTACTGAGAGGGGAGGGGTAAATTAGTAATAATAAAACTTTTAAGTCAACCATACACAACATTTACTCATCTATCCTGTTGCATAAAAAACTATTAAATATTTAAACCATATATGCATAGAGATTTGGTGACCCAGAAACCTTCCAAAAATAGAAAGTAAAACTAGGGTGGGGATGATACCCACAAAGCTTCATTATTGCAATATGAAGTTGGCTAGTTAAGGCTTACAATGATCACTTTTGGTGATTTTCCCTGTTAGGAGCATAGAGGATTGCTAGATCCACCTGGTTAGAGGATTTACAAACATACTTTACAAGTATGCACTCTGTTAGGAGATTTGAATAAAGACGGTTAAGTCTACCCTGTTAAAGGATTTACAAAAATGATTCACCTATTAGGATGAACCAACAGATCAACTTACAATTTGACTGAATTCTTTATTGTAGATCACCTTCTGTGATTGATGAAATCATTTTCACTCCTGGTAGACCTTGCTGAGTATTCTTTTCTGTTGATGAATTCACATATCATATCTTATGTCCCTTGTTTTTGCAGTATTCTATCTCTTGTTTATTCTTGAATGTGTCAATTGTATATGTCTTTTGAATGATATAACACATTATATATATACCATTCCAATAATTATTCATGCAAGGTTAGCCAAAAACAAGTAAACAAAATATAACTGAGTCAGCCAAATAGTAAAATAAACTCGAGTTCTTCAAATAGACTTGATGACCTTCTGATACGTGGCATCCACTACCTTACTCGGCATCATCATGCACTTGGTAGAGGTAGGGCCTCGGTTCATACTAGTCATAAAAAATTGCCTTGAACTCGGTAACCATTGGTGACTTGGTAGATATAGTGTCACTCGATAGAAACTAACTTTTTCATTAACCTCCTGAGCTCGGTTATCACTGAGTGCTTCCTTACTCGGTTAATACTAAGTGCAACTTCACCCAGTTAATACTAAGTGCATCTTTACTTGGTTAACAGTAAGTGCAACTTCACTTGATTAATACTGAGTGCATCTTTACTCGGTTGACACTAAGTGCAACTTCACTCGGTTAAAACTGTGTCTTCAGTGCTTGGTTTGAACTGTGTTTCCATCATTCGGTCTGTACTGTATTACTCGATGCTTGGTTAGAACTGTGTTGCCATTATTCGGTCTACACTCTATTACTCGATGCTTGGTTAGAACTATGTTATTAATCGGTCTGCACTGTATTACTCGATGCACAGTTAGAGCTGTGAGATGAGTGTTGTCACTAATGGCAAATAACTTTATACCAACACCAACTCAATAGACACTAACTTAGAAATGATTTCCCTATGTTAACCAATAGAAGCTTGGTTAATACTAAAAATTTGCAATGATCCTATAGTAACTAAGTGAATTTGATTAACACCAATTCCATCCAACCTTTCCTTTATTAACTAAGCGCTCTTATCTAACACTCATCTTCTATAGACTTTCCTTCGATGCCCAAGTGAACTTGGCAGATACTATCTTTTGAATAGGAATGCTCAGTAGACATAGAAAACTATCTTCACTATCCAAGTGATCTTAGCATGCACTGATTGATAATGATATGAAATTTATGTAACACCAAAGACAATACACAATTAATCAATTTTATCTCAACAAATTCTCATCTAGATTCCACAACTTGTATCTCATTATTTAAATCATTGTCTATTTCATAAAATAACTCAACATTCTCTTGGTTAGTCATTGGATTAGTTTCATTATCTGAAATATAATCAAGCATTCTTTCCTAAATTATAAACTTCTCATGCACTCTAGCATTTGTGCTTTCAACAATAGTCTTAGTTCTCTGAGTAAAACATATATATGATTTTTTTTTGATGAATGAACAAGAAAAATAGCTTCATCACTCCTTGAATGAAACTTACCATTATCATCTTCTCTCTTAATGTAACACTTACTTCCAAAGATTTTGAAATACTTATAATTAGGGTGTATGTCTAAAGCATAGTTCATCGTTTGATTTTTATTTTGTTTAATATGTATACTATTGTAGTTACTACTTCTCCCTGAAATATCTTTGCAAGAATATTCTCAAGCATCATGGATCTTGTTACCTTTGTTATTGGTCCATTTCTCCTCTTTTCTATACCATTTTTCTTAGGTGTCTTATGGGATAAAATTTTTCTTTTAATTCCATTTACTTCTTAAAACTTTTTAAACTTGTTTGAAGTAAATTCTCCACCTCCTTTAGATCTCAAATATTTGATCATCAAGCCTAATTCATTTTTAATTCTATTTTAAACACTTTAAACTTCTCAAATTCTTTACATTTTTTTCTAAGAAATTCTACCAACATCATCTTAGTGAATTCATCAACAAGAACGGTGAAATATCTTTCACCAAATAAATAAATTGTCTTTGTATGACCACTCAAATATGTGTGTAGTATCTCTAGCTTTGCAAATATAGTAAACTTCTTGCTTGGAAAAGAAATTTTCTTTTGCTTTTCCATGACACATTCCTTGCATACCATGTTACTAGGCTTAAGTGTAGTACTAATATTCAAAATATTATCAAATTTTATGTGAACAAACCTCTTATTCCATAACCAAGTGTCATCAATATTCAAAAATAAACATGTCATCTCAAAAGAATATAACTGAAAAACATTACCTCTTGTCCTTGTATCAATACCAATTGTCTTATCATCCTTATCCTTGATAATGCATGTTTTCTATATTAATGGAAACTAATATTCCTTGTCAACTAGTTTTCCAACACTAATCTTATCCCTTTCATGTGACAAACTACATTGTTTCTAGCACTAACAAGTCCTCCATCACAACTATTCAATTCAATGAGTTTATTTGTATCTCCAGTCATATAATGAGAGCAATCACTATTTATAATTCAATTAGATTTCTTCCTTTTAACTTGTGATACTAATGCTTTTTCTTCTCTTACTTCTTATTTTTTGGGACCTTTTTTAATAGCAAAAAATCCTATATATCATCACTTTCATCCCCTCTTTCACTCAAAAATATTTCTGTGCTAGCTTCTAAATCATCATCATTAGAAAATACATATTTCCTTGGCTTATAAGGATTCTTATTATAGTTTATCTCCCTCTTAGGGAACTTGGAAGAATAATGACCATTCTCATTGCATGGCCAACATTTAAATATTTTTTTACCTTTTGGTTTTTCCTTAATAAGTAGGGTAAGACCTTCCTCAATATTGTTTTCTTCTTTTAATTTTCCTCTATTTCTACTAGAATAATATCTACTTTTTCTTGTACTTCTTATCAATGTAGATTGAATTGTCAATGTGCTGAAAACAATCTCAATTCTAGGAAATTCTCCACTTTGTCTCAATCTTATTTCAGTTGATTCTAATCTTCCAAGAAGAGTCTCTCATGTGAAATTATATGTGAAAGGGATAATATGTTCAATCATCTATATTATCTAATTATATGTAAGTGTCAAAAATTTCATGATCATCCATATAATTTCATTTGCATCCTTCTTTCCATCACAAGCTTTAATTCCAACAACAATGATCTCTAATATTCTACCAAAATAACTTTTTTTTTAATGAATAGTCTCTTTGTATTAACATAATAAAAAAGTCACATATTTACAAAAAAAGGGGTTAGGGGATACAAGGACCATCACACAAAAATTCAAATAGCTAGAGGCCAAAAACATAGCTACTCATTAAAAAACAAAAATTCCTTCAGGCTACACGAGCAATGCTAATTGATAGAGGAGGATCATGATCATTATAACCTCATACATTAGCGAGGTTAGTGGTGGCTCAGAATTCCATCCATCAATAATATCATTAGTTTTTCATTTTTTTCATCTCCCTTTGTCTTGGGAGGTAAAATCACCAAGTGTAGCTATGGAAAAGACCACTTAAGATCCCTACTACAGAAAGAGCACACCGGGGAAGGAGCAATAGGAGGATCCACTAGGAACAAACCAAAACCATGTCTTAGGGGAGGAGAGAATGGTCATTGACAACCTTCGAAGCAACTAGTAGGAGAGCACCAAGGAGGTTGTGACCAAAGGGTGTGAGATTAGGGAGTAGAAAAATTGTGGTCCCATCGATGGCCATATGGAGGAGTATAGTCTCTAGAAATGTATCAAGTGGCACCTAACCATTACATAATGAGTATTTCCAAAATGAGCTAGAAGCTCTTTAAGGTGGGCCACCTTTGGTGAAACTTTGTCTATTTATACTTGGATCTACATTACTACATTATTACATATGCAAGCTCTAGTGTACATAGAAACATTCATGTCAAGAAAGTAGTGAGCAAATAAGACAACATTTTGATCTTTCTAAAGAGTGACCAAAATTTCTAGTCTAAAAGTACACCAAAGATTAGAGTACTTAAAGGATTTCCTACAAAAGGATTTTGGGTTGAAAGGTTTGAAAAAATAATTAAGTCCTAAAACTATTTTACACATCTGCAAAACAAGAAAACATGGAGAAAGTTTTCTAGTTGCCCACAAATAGGACATTTAGGGTCTGGAATGTCCAAATGCCTAAGTCAAAGGCCCAAAGGAACCCCCTAAAAGAGAATGCATCAAGAAAAGTGTGTAATCTTTGACTCAATGATATCTTCCCAAACATTATTGAACCTAGGTCTCCAAGTCTTTTGAGAATATTGCAAATGCCAATGCTGGTTGAGTACATCCACCATTGGCAAGTGGGTAATTATCCACTAATAACCCAACTCAGGTTTATATGATAAAAGAGAATCCTAGGTGTGAGGAAAATCTTGCATCACCAAAAAATATTTTTTACTTTCAACTTGTATCTTTTTAGTTTTAGGCTTTTCTATTTTAATAAGGACTAGTAGAAAGGGAGGTTATTATTTTTTGGTAACTTTCTATTTTTGGTAATTTTGTCATATGAGCTAGGAATGTTCTGATTTTGTTAGGAGGGTTCATTTTAGAATTATAATCCTACCATAAAAGTTCATGGCTCCAACTTCCATATCGGAGAATTCATTGTAGATTTTTGGTGGAAAATTTTGTATAAATATCTTTAAACTTAGTTTTGAAGGCTTAAGATGCTCTAGTTTGGAGTCAAACATTACCTGTGTGGTACTCTGCATCTCAAACACTATAGTTTAGGATCTTCCCTTTTTGAAATGTGGTTATAATAGTCAATCAAATATATGGTTTGTCAGTTATGGTCTCAAGTATGACATCTTTTTGAGCTTTAGTTTGTGTAGAAGGTTCTACACTTGGTCCTTTCTCTTCTTCCACTTTTTTATTATCTTGACCCTATTCCCTAGTCCTTGCATCACTTGGTAACATTATCTCCCTTATTCCCTTGGCAAGAGTCTTGAGACTTGTGGTCTTACTTTACTAGTAGTAAAATTCTCTACTTGAGCATTTTACCTCTCTTTGATTCCTTTATTCTCATCAATATTACAAAATGTGGTTTGATATTCCTTAGTAGACTCTTCACCTTTCATCTCTTCAACATAAAATACATTTTATTCTATGACATCTATAGAAAGTTTTTATTTCAATAATTTTTCATTATAATCAATAGTAACTATGTGTACTTCTTTAATAGTTATTATTACCTATTGACCAATATCTTTTTCTCCAATATGCAGATGTTCCTTGATTTATGTAATAACTAGATTAACATTGAGAAACATGTCAAGTATTGGATTTTGAATAGGTGCATCATCCTTGGGTTTTTTGTGGCTCGTCAATTGACACATATTCAATAGTGATGATATGTGTTGAGTTTTCATTTTGCATTATGCTTAATGATAGGAATCCTTTTGAACTCTTCTCTTGAAAAGTTTATTTGGGATCAACTCCAAGGTTCTAGGTGATCTCACAACCTATTGGAATCCACTCAGTAGAAGATAAATGTGAGTGTTCACAAGGAGGCTTTTTCTGATTTGAATGAATTTTGGATAAGATGATCAATCTGCTTTCTATTTCAAAATTAACCACAAAAAAAATATTTTTTTGGTATTTCAATTTTTTAATGAATGCAATCTAAAAATGCAACTATATGAATGCCTAAATTAACCAAGTGTTTGTAAAAGAAAATAACAAAGATAGGGTAATAAGAAGTTTAAGCAAACAACTTTAGAAGTAAATTCCTAATGGACATAAGCCATGGAAACAACATATATATGAGTTAAGCCTTTGAAAATAATAGTAGGTAACCAATGAAAATAGGATTAGTGCTTCCTTAATCCACTGATGCAATCATCGATTAGAATTCAATATCCATAAGATGTTTCACTTTTCATCAGATCACAAGGCCATAGAAAGAGTGCTTATGGAAGACAAAAAAACTATGTAGGAACAATAAGGTGATCTCTTCTTAAATTAAGTACATAATAAAAAATTGTAAACATGTGGTAAAAACCAAAATTAAAAGATTTCTCAATCAAAATAATGCAAAAAAAATATTGGCTCCATTACACTCCATGAACATACATTCACAAAATATAACATACTCAGGCAAGAATAACTACACTTTGAATGTGAACACTAATAAAACAATCTATTTGTGTATAACTTAACTCTCTAACTATTTCTTAGTAGGAATCCATCCATGTCTATATCATTAAATGGATGGATGATCCTTTACATATCTTAAAATGAAGAAAGCATGCAAAAGTATGAAGAAGAAAACCATTAGATGATGTAGGAGTCTTTGGAGGTGCCAAAAATAGAAGCTCAACTTTCTCTAGATGGTTGTAGGAGTTAAACTACTGTAAAAATGCATTTTTAGTGCATGGAAAGCTCTAAATTTGGAACTAGTAGTTAACTATTGGCATACCTTTGACTTCTTAAAAAAAAATCAGTGTGCCTCAGAAGCAGTGCACCTAGTGCACCTAGCACACTTCAGAAGCTTGCACACCTCAAAAGCTTGTATACCTCTAAAGCTTAGAAGTCCAAAAGAAACACACCTTGGAAGAAGTCCACCTTGAAATTTTAGAAGCTTGGAAGCTTAGAAGAAGCATACTTTAGAAGAAGTGCACCTCGAAAGCTCAAAAGCTTGAAAGAAGCGCACCTTACAAGAAGTACACCTTAGAAGCTCAAAAGCTCAAAAGAAGTGTACCTCAAAATTTTAGAAGCTTAGAAGCCTAGAAGAAATGCACCTCAAAAGCTTAGAAGCTTAGAAGCACAGAATAAGTGTAGCTGAAAAGCTTGAAAGCTTAGAAGCTCAATTTGCCAAAAAATCTATAGTGCCTGCCCCTAGGTCACGTTTTGTTATCATTGTCAAACTCTTTTATGGATAGTTTTATGTTGATGGTTAGTAGCATTGTTTCGAGACTTTCAGATATTGTGCTATGGATTCAGTTGATATGTGATGAGATCATTTGGTATTTTATAGTTCATATATATATAATTATTATTTAGTGATTTTAGTTATTGATGATGATTAGTTAGATGATTTATTATCATAAGTGTTTTCTCATGGATACTTACCCCATACTTGCATGTGTATGGTGTGTGTGTTTGTTTCCTTTCTATATGGCATTTCTAATGTGGTTAAGGAAGGTAGTTGTAGTCACCTGCTAGTCAAGATCTATATGATGCACCACTTCCTACCATTTTCTTGTTAGTTTAGTATATATTGAGATTGTACATGCATGGTTTTTATGCAGGTTACAGGTACCAGGTATCGACTTCCCTAAATTACCAGGATGAGCGTACCCTATTGCATTATCTCAATGGTAAGAGAGGGGAGATAAATTCTCAAGTCCAAATCCCAACCTTTTAAGCCATTTGTCCTAATTGGAAATTAGGAGAAGTATCTGAGTTGAGTACCCTCTGAATGCGGCAGATGATGTAATTCGTGATATTAACACTTAGTTTGATTTTGTACGTATTTTGGCTATGATGGGTTTTCACATTTTACCTTGTGAGTCTTTGGAGTATTTTCTATTAATTAAGTCTAATTAAAAGATTTAATTAATGGTTTAATTTAATGGAAAATTAATATGATATTTTAATATTTATTTTATTTAATTAATTGGGAAGTTAATTAAATCAAATAATTAAATTTGAAGATAAAAAGTTATAATTTTAAAGTTGGAATGTGATAATATTTATTTAAGTTAATAAATATTTTAGCAATTAAGTTTTAAAAATGAATTTAAAAGTGAAAAATATAATAAAATTATTAAAAGATTATAGGTTGCATGATGTATGCATATGATTAAAATATAAATATATTAAGATTAAATGAATGGATTTATTAAAGTTAGTGCATGAGATTTAAAATTTAATAAATAAATGAATAAAGTAAATATTATATTAATTAATGTGCATTATTTTAATATTTGTTCGCATAGGAGTTTTCAAATTCTCGGGAGTTGTCATGTAGACAACATAGAAGTCTGCACTCTAAGTATGCACATGTTGTCAACAACACAAGAGTTGGCGCACAAATTAAGCACATGGTGTCTACAACCTTATAACTCATTGAGAAGGTTGGAGAAGACTCATGCTTAGTTGTCAACACCTTCTGGTTGTTTCTAGAGACATTCTAGATGCATCTTAGAGGCCTTTAAATAGAGGCTCTCCTAGTGTGTTTGGACAAGCTTCAAAGCTTACATGCATTTGAGAAGCTCATATGCTTCTACAAGCACTTCTAGCCACTTGGAGGTTTCGGTTGGCTTGGATCTTGAAGGAATTGCGAATGTTGGAGAAGGAAGGGATTTTCTATGGACTTTTAAGGGATGGCAAATTAGCATCAGTGTCCAGGTGCACTCGTGATTTTTGCATATTCCATTTGCACGCTTTTTCTTCCTTTCTTCATCGTGTCTATTATATGTGTCTGAATATATTCCATGAATGAATCTACAATTTTGAAATTGGAATCTAGATATGTATGTTAATTTTAATTGGTTGAGAAGAAAACAATAGAAAACCCTAGTTTCAATTTAAGGAAGAAATTAGATCTAAATCGGGTTTGGGTTCGAATTGTAATAGAATTGAGAATTTAATTAGATGAGGGTTTGAAAGAATGTTATGTATTCATACATCAGAATAGTTCTAGGTGCTGATATAAAAGTATACATACATACATACATATATATATATATATATATATATATATATATATATATATATATATATATATATATATATATATATATATATATATATATATATATATATATATATATATTCTTTTATAAAAAAAAATTTGTTTTGTTCAAATTTTGCAATTCAATTTATATCTAACGAAATGAATTTATATTATCTTCTTTTAAAAGAGAAACAATTATCTTAAATACACTATTTTCAAATTACATATAGATATCAATATTATGCTAAAATAGACTTAATCCCATTACAAATGGAAGTGAAATAAATCTATATCTCATATTGTGTAGTAAGGGGGGGGGGGAATAAATTTATTAAAAATTTTATATATATATATATATATATATATATATATATATTACATGGACATACCAACCCCTACTCCCATTGTTATCACACACTGGCGGTTGTCGCACTACGTATGGTACTTGCATATCGCAGGGTACCTGCGCTGACATATTACAATGGCCGCATGGCCATGAATATGTCATCAGTTTATTTGATGTCAATGACATCAACCAAACCCACCCGCAATCTTATTACCCCTTTTAGCGGCAATACTACACGTCTACACTGTGATAATCACAGTGTTGTACTTGTATGGTACAATTTGCTCACGAATGGGGGCGAGTTTTAGGATTGCCATCTATAATGTGTGTCAGGTTAAGTTTAAGCCACAAAGTGATTTTTATATAGACTTTTATAATAATAGTAGTACAAATCGATTTTGTTTACAAATCGATATGTATGTATATTGTTAATACCAATAGTTTTAAGTATTAATTAATGTAGGTTTAATTGTTTATACTTAATAATATATGTTTATCAATGTTAGTATATGTTATTAAGTATTATTTTATATATATATACATAAATCATGACTTAACATTAATATTTGTAAAGTTAAAAATATTAAGTGTTATTGTCAATGTGTTACATGGGTTATTATTATAATTACAATAATATTACATATGGATTATTAATTTAATAATAATTTGTTAATTAGATTAATATCCATTGAAAGTAGCAATGAATCTAGGATAATAGAATTTTCAATAAGAAAACTAATACATCTTGTTATTAAATATTAACAAGTTATTATTAAATTATTAATATAAACATTAATAGATTTGGAGTATAGTTGATTTCTAATCAATTGATATTTATTGAGTTGATAATATTGTTATGATATTAATTAAGTTATGCGATAGAATCTTAATCATAATAATTATCGATAATACATTGAAAAACTCTTAATAACAGAGAATTGGATTTTGGTTGACTTTTAATATTAATTTTATTTAATGTATATTAAATACTATTTAATATATATTAAATAATTAAGAGATGGTAATTTATATTATATTGATTTAAGTTACGAGACTTTAAATGATATTGGATTAAGATTTAATTGACAAGGAGTCATTGTTACAATATAACATTGTTATAACATAGCTACAATTTGAATTATTATTATGTTATGATTAATATGTTATGTATTATTAAATAATTTATTTATATACGTTAATGGTGTTAAGAGTTAGTTAAATATTAACTAATGAAGTTTATGGAAGGTTTCTCTGGATCGATTAATAATAGTTTTGATGAGTTTATTATTTATTAATGTTTGTTGGGTCTAACAAATTATTAATAAATAATAGTATAATGGTCTAAATGATTATCAATAATACGGGTTTGTTAAGGAAATGTTAGTATTCTTTGAAAGAATGACGAAAGTGGTCATTATAGATTTATTAATAAGATTTTCAATATAACTTGTTATTAAAATAACGAGTCATTATTGAACTATTAATATTAGAAAATTGGATTATAGTTAGTTGTTAATCAACTGATATTCATTGGGTTGTTGGTATGGTTATGTAATTATTAATTTAATTAATTAATTAGATTTGATTAAATTTAATTAATAATTAAGTTATGTAGTAGAGTTTTAATTGATATGCTAATATCGATTGTTTTAGTGAAGTTGTTAAGTATGTACATCGAAGTTGATAAGTATTATTCTAATGACTTGAATAATGACTTTAGATATTATAATGGTTGTCAACGATGATTTAGTTATTAAAATTAAAAGGCTTAAATGTTAGTAATATTTAGTTAAGTTTTAATTAAGTATTATTAGAATGGTAAAAGTCATGGATTGTGTGCCTATGTTAATTGATTGATTTAATTGATCATTTTAATAAAGTTATAATCTTCTTATTCAAAGACTGGTAATTAGCTTTCTTATAATTTAACGAGTAACGATCCTTTGATTATGTTAAAAAGTTGAACTAACATTAAGGAAGTGTTATTCGATTAGAATACGGATCTTAGTAAAATGAAGCGAATAATATTAATTAAGGGACAATGAAGATTAGTGTAATGAGTAAATATTTACCCTTAAGTTATTCTTAGAATATTATTTTGATTAATGGACGGATAATGCTATCAAGGGAACAAACGGGTTGACTTGTAGGTCAAATGATTAATCTCATATACTTGAAGTATAATTGCAAATAGAAAATTGAAACCTCTACACTTAATTCAACTATGTAATTTTAGTAAACCAAAACATGTGTTTTCATTGTATTTTTTTTATGCTTCTTGTTTTTGGTTTTGGGTTGACTAGTGTTGACTAGTTATAGGACGTCTACCAGAGGCTCGGGGGTTATGATTGTGATGTCATGATGATGTTTTGATCTCGATCTTTTCTAAACCCAACCATGGTTATGTGATGGAATGCTCTATGAAATATTTGTACTTATTGATTGTTATTGCTTATCAGTCTTCTTGAGTGAAGTTGAGTTATGTGTATTTGAGACACTTAACCATTTTTTAGTCATCGATCAGTTATCCTTGGATTACTTTCTAGTCACCATGATGGGACTAAAATGTTGATTTATTTCTTGATAATGTCATGTTGTGACATGTTTGACTCAACTATTTTGGAGTCTTAGATCAATATAATTTTGAGATATATTTTGGTTATTGAGAACCAATGATTATTGTGATTACTAGTGATACCTTCAGTTGCCAATAGAGAACTGTTGTGGTCATGATTATCTATGGATGCTTTTTAGGTGCTCATGGAGATTTGATGCTTTTATTATGGATATTTGATATTCTTATTGTGGATTATCTTTTGGTATTTCTTTCTAGTTGCTTGTATAGGACTAAGGTGATTTTATGATTCCATGAGCTTGAGCTTAGGGTAGGTTATCTAATTGTAGTGTCAAGAAGTGGCTTGCAATGGGGGCCAAGGCCTAAGTGGTTGCCAAGGTAACTCATTGTAAGTTGTTTTAATAAGTGATAAAATTTACACTAAATGGGGATTAAATGAACCTAAAAAGATAATTGTTTTGTTCTTGCCCATGCCTTGAGTGCTAGTACAGACTAGGATGGGAGTAGAGAGAATGCTTGGTTGCGACTTTGCATTCCATAGTATGCCTTGTCAGTATGAGAGGATACTAGTGGCCATATAAGGATCAGTAGGGACCCATGGAGTCCTAAGCTAACTGCCAGGGTAACTTCTACATGATATATGCGATGACACTTGCCCACTTATAGAGTAGGTTTCCTACATGTCATTGTGTGCCTCTGGGATTAGATGTCAATTTTGTGTTGGAACCTTTGAGTTAGTATACTTTTAGAATTCCTAGACATAGAGAGTATTTTTGTGCTATGTGATTTTGATAGCCTGTTTGTGACTTGAGATTATCTCCTCAGCATAGTGGGAGTGGACCATTTAGGTTCCATGTGGTTAGGTGATAGTGTTTTTCCACTCTTATCATTTGAGATCCATACAAGACATCGTGGCTGATGCATTCTCTTGTTGGCATCTATTTTTTGTTCGTGGATTATTATGGTGGTTATGTATCCTTTCATTGATTATTAGCATACATTAGATGATGTCATCTTATGCTTTACTTTGCATGTTAGATTACTTTCTGCATGTGATGTAGTATGTTTTAGGAGTGACATTCCTATTATGTTAATATCGATGATCTCTTTGGTGATTTGGGATGTTACACACAGAGGGATGGCTAGGATCCATGATGGTCTAATGATGCTATTTATGATTGAGAGGAACCGTGCATTTAGATTAGATGTGTTTTATGATTCATGGCTATCTTTTATGATGGATGTTTATATCTTTATGATGATGATGTATCATGTATTGTTTATGGTTTCATTTATGTTATTGCATCATGGATTAGAGTTAGTATGATGATGTAGTTTATTTACACGGATGTATATTCTTTTAAGCCTTTCCTACCCTGTGACATGTATAGTGGATGATTGAACAATTATAAATGTAATTTAAAAATGTTAGACTTTTCATTATTATTTTATGTGGAAGTAGTACTAGATGGTATCGTTAATAGTTAGTTTAGATGTAATTCAACATTAAGGGATCCATGAAGAATGTAACTTGTTATGTATGTTATGTTTATTTAAATTGATGGTAATGCTTCCATTACTATGTATAAGTTGTGAATGGTTTATCTTTCATGTTTTTTTTATAAAAAAATTGTTTAGCAAACTTAGTGAAATTTTAGATTAATTCTTTGGATCCCTTGGTGGGGCATTACAAAATCAAAGTTCTCACTTTTGAAAATAGTTTTTGGGTTTTTCTTAGATGAGGTTTGGGAGCACTCTAGTGTACTTATTTTTTCCCTTTTTGATAACTTATATCCTCTTTATAGCTAAACACTTTCATACATTTGAACTCCTTCTACTTCTTCTATTTAAAATTCCAAGGCACTCGTGACTCCTTTGAAGGTGAAGGTTACTAGTTAAGGTGAGATCTCCATTGCTATTAATAATGAAGATGCTATGAAAATTTTTTCACTTGTGTGTTATGCACCACACCTTCATGTTATGCACACTTCATGCACTCTGAAGTCCATTCCTTAATTTCTTCTTCTTTCTTATTATTGATCCTTCCTGGTTAGAGACTAGGTGATCTAGATTATCCAAAACAATCAAATGTTTTAAAAAATTATATATATTTTTTAAAAAGCTTTTATAGGTCCTTGTAATTGGATTTTTTGGAGATCTTCTACTCAAAATTTCAAGTTGAAACATTCATCGGTCCCTAAAACTGGGCAGCCAAAGGCTCACTATTTTAGGTACTCAAATTAGATTTTTAGTTCTTCTTTAATTGTGAACAACAAATGATCCAGAATGTAAAGCCTTATCAAAAAAGAGATTTTTCCTTTACCATATGTATGGATTTGAATTTTTGGTAACCAGTAGTAAGAGCCAAATACAAAGTTGAGTAGAATAGTGCAAAAGTGAAGGAAACTTCATTTCCAAGGTTTGATATTTGAATCCAAGGTTCATGACCTAGTATACAAGGTCTAATACTGATTAGTATGGTTGATAGAACAAACAAAAGAAGAACATAAAACTAAATTGCATGTTTGAGTAGTGAGATCTTCTTGTATTTGAAATTGCATGTTTGGGCAGTGGGCTCATCTTGCATACATTGTACCACTACTCCTAATAGGGTCAAAATCTCTTAATAGGGATTCAAAGTATCATAATAGGGACATATATACTAAATTTTGTAATAGACTCTTAATAGGGTCCATCCTCTAACAAGGAAAATTTATATTAGGAAATCATCTTGTTGGCATCATTCTGACTAGGGTTTTCCCTAGTAACTAGATATGGTGCAATTATCTATGTGCATCTTATTATGGTTGTTGTTTACTTTGGTTGAATGCTTAAGTTTTTTTAAGGAATATAAATGTTTTAATTGTTAGATAACTGATTCACACCCCCCCGCCCCCCCCAAAGTTATCTTGGTGGACTATTTTTTTTAATAGAGATTTCATGTCCAATGACAAATTAGTGTACAAAGATCTATTATAGAAACATTTAAAGAAAGAAGATGATTATCTGGTGTTGGATGATACTCAAAAAGATGATGTTCTAGAATTTTTTCATGATTTGCAACAACTGCAATAACAAATACCACACACACCAATGAATGTTAGACTATCAACAATGCTAAGTAGACCTCCAAAACAATTTTCCCTTTTTGTACTCTATTTTACTAATAGATTCTAGTGAACCAAAATGTTGTTATGAAGTTCTGTAGGTTGGTACTAAGAATTAGTGTGAGCCTACAATGGCAGACAAAATGAAATCCTTGCCAAAAAATATGACTTGGGATTTATACTAGTTTCCTACAAGAAAATGGGCTTTATAGAATAAATAGATTTATAGGTTGAAAGAAGAGGATGAAGGTAAGAAAATATTTAAAGCTAGGTTAGTTGTAAAAGGATTTTTATAGAAAAAATGAATTGATTTTGATGAGATATTCTTGCCTATGGTAAAAATGACTTCTATTCACACTATTTTATGTTTCTTGGCTACTAAATATTTTTATTTGGAGCATCTTGATGTTAAAACAACCTTTCTTCATGGTTAATTGGATGAAGATATATATATATATATATATATATATATATATATATATATATATATATATATATATATATATTTGAGATCAAAGGTAAGGAGAACTTAGTGTGAAGATTGAATGAATAGTTTATATAGATTTAAGTAAGCACCTCAGCAATGATATATGAAATTTGACAGTTTTATGCATGAGCATGAATATAGTGGGTATTATTCACATTTTTTTTTTTTATTTAAAGATGTTGGATGTTGAAAACTAAATTATTTTATGTTTATAGGTTGATGATATGCTTGTAACTAGGTCTAACATGGATCACATTAAAGGGTTAAAATGCTAGTTATCACATGCATTTTATATGAAGGATTTGGGGGTAGGAAAAAAAACCCTTGGTATGAATATTTGTAGATATAGGAATAATAGTAAATTGAAATTATCTTAGGCTGAATATATTATAAAAGTGTTCCAACATTTCTCTATGGAGAATGCTAAAGCTAGTAGCACACCCAGTCACTTGGAGTTGACTAAGGAGATTTGTCTAAAGACACAAGAAAAGGAGAATAAGATGTACAATGTACCCTATGCTTTAGTTGTACAATGTTTGATGTATGTTATGGTATGTACAAGTCCAGTTATTGCACATGTAGTGGGAGTTGGTAGTAGGTATATGAGTCATCTAGGAATTGAACATCAGAATGCAGTTAAATGGATTCTCAGATATTTGAGATGAACATCTAGTAAGTGTCTACATTTTGGGGCCTTTACTAATGATTTACAAAGATATTTTGACTCATATTTGGTAGGGGATATTGATACTAGGTAGAGTACTATAGGTTATGTATTTACTATTGGTGGGGCAGTAGTGAGATGGGTTTCTAGGTTGAAAAAAGTGAATGCTTTATCCACTACACATTTAGAGTATGTTGCTACTATAGAGGTAGCCATGGAGATGATATGTCTTTAGTTCTTCCTAGAATAATTGGAACACCCTCAGAAGGATAACTATTTTTTTACAAATAGTCAAAGTGTCATTTATCTTGCGAACATTTTTTCTCTTCATTCAAAGATAAAACACATATAGTTGTGGTACCATTTCATTTAGTCAATTTTGGATGATGGAAAATTAAATCTTGACAAGATCAATATCAATGAAAATCTAGTAGATATGTTTGCAAAGGTAGTGAAAAGGGAGAAGGTGAACTTCTCTTCAACTTCGATTGGTCTTCTAAACTTAATAGAATAAAAGATCAGCTAAGTTGAGGGTGGTTTGATCTAGTGGGAGCCCTAGTGATATTGTTATAGGATCAGTCTCCAAGTGGGATATTGTTGTTTAATGTGGAGCTTGATTAGTTTCCAAGGGGGATATTGTTAGTTTGTGGTGACTAATTGGGGAATTATTGTACATACTTCATAATTCTTTAGTGTTCACATTCAATGTATGGGCGACATATTGTAGACCTAAAGTAGAAAAAATACTTGTACAAAAGGGCTTAGGGTTATGTATCTTTTATAGTATGTGATGCAAAAATTTCTTCTTGTAATGGTATTGAGCAATAAGGGATTAGGGATTGTAATTAGGTTGTAATTATTAGATTGTAATAAATTGGACTTTTTTTTTGGTTGATGTAGCCCATGGATTAAATGAACCACATTAAATCTTGGTGTCTTGTGTTCTTTTCTATGTGATTCACTATTTTTTGATATTGGTTTTATTTGCATTTAATTAGTATTTATGTCTATGGCTATTTTACTAATAGTTTGCAATCTTTGGTCAACTTGAGAAATCAAGCATAATGATTCATGTAATTTTTTTCTTTCCATAACTCCTTTTTCTTTACTTCCAATAATTTGATCACTGGGGTGATTCTTTTTCAAATTCTTGTTTAGTGTAGGTGTTTTGGTTTCAATTCTTACTTCTTCTCTAGGTCTAGATCTTGGTTCTTCTCTTTATTCAATAATTTGAACATGATTTTGAAAATCATTGTTAATCTCAAAGAATAACTCAATATTCTCTCTAATAGCTTTAGAATTATCTTCTTCTTCATTAGAATCATAATTCAACATTCTCTCTTTAAGTCCAAAATTTTCATCTACTTTTACATTTTTACACCCAAAAATTGTCTTAGTTCTTTGATTAGAATGTTTATAAGTAAATTTTTTCAATGAATAACCAAGGAACATACCCTCATTTTTTCTTGCATCAAACTTACCAATATCATCATCTCTAGTTATGTAACACTTACTCCAAAAAATTCAGAAATATTCCACTAAGGGTGCATGTCCAAACTATAATTCATAGGGAGTCTTCTGTACTTTTTTTATCTACATTTTGTTCATTGTGTATTACTTTGTATTGACTTCTTCTCACCAAAAAGTCTTGCATACATCATTATAAAACATTATGGCTCTTGCTATTTTTGTTAAATATCTATTTCTTCTTTCAACAACCCCATTTTGTTAAGGTGTCTTAGGTGCTAATAGTTGCCTTTTAATTCCATTTTCTTCACAAAAGGTTTTAAAATCTCTTGAGTCAAGTTCTCCACCTCTATATGATAGCAAATTTTTTATCTTTACTCTAGATTCATTCTCAAGTGTGTTCTTAGACAACTTAAACTTTTCTAATGCCTTAGAATTTTCTTTAAGAAATGCTACCAACATCATTCTAGTGAAATTATCAACAAAAAGAATAAAGTACCTTTCACCATAGAAACCTCTTATTCTAGTTGGACCACTCAAGTCTATTTGAAAAATCTCCAATTTTTCTATGGTAGTGAACTTCTTTCCAGGAAAAGAAACTTTCTTCTACTTAGTCATAACACATTCATTGCACACAATATTAGTAGGCTTCACAATTTTAAGTAAACCTCTAATACAAAATGTACTACTAGAATTCAAACTATTATCAAATTTTATACATGAAAAAATATTCTATACCATTACCAACTATTATCCACCTTTGCAACCAAACAAGTAATCTTTTTAGGGTTCAATTGAAAAACATTTCCTCTAGATCTTGTACCTATGTCAATCAACTTACCATATTTACACTAGCACATCTGAGACCATTTTTTGACCATTATTGGTCAAAATTTTGACCCAATTTTCAACCAAACTTCGACCAAAATCAACCAAACCATTGGTTAGAAATTTTTTGATCAAAAAACTTCCATAGCCATGGTGCAAGTTCTTTGAGGAATTGGTCAAAATTTTAAGCGATGAAGGTAGAAATTTCAACCAATGAAGGAAGAAATTTTTGACCAATAAAGGTAGAAATTTCAACCAATGTAGGTAGAAAATATTGACCAAGAATGGTAGAAATTTTGACCAAAGAAGGTAGAAAATCTTGACCAAGAAAGGTAGAAATTTTGACCAATAAAGGTAGAAATTTTGACCAATGAAGGTAGAAAATGTTGATCAAGAAACCTAGAAATTTTGACCAATGAAGGTAAAAAAATTTGACTGATAAAGGTAGAAATTTTGAACAATGAAGGTAGAAATTTCTATTGTAGAAATTTTGACCAATGAAGGTAGAAATTTCTACTAACGCTTGGGTGTAAAAAAAATTTTAGGCATTTTATAAAACAGTTCACATGCCTTGCATATGATATGACATTTTGCATGCATCCTGCACTCTCTCATCTGGCTGATGATAGATTATGGAGAGTGATCTAAAATGATGATGCTATAAAACACACAATCAAATCCAAAATATGTTTAAGTTGTGATTGTCCTGGTAGACATGCATGCAAAATCAACAATATCAAATTTCCACAATCCATTTGTAATGCAAGTTCATTTTGGATTTGATTGTGTGTTTTTTAGAGTCATCATTTTAGATCACTCTCCGTAATCGATCATCAATCGGTTGACAGAGTCTAGGATGCATGCAAAATGTCATATCATACACAAGGCATGTGAACTATTTTATAGAATACCTAAAAAATATTGATAGTAACTAATCAAACTATCATAAACACCAACAATAACTAATATGCTTCTTCATTAATATGCTTAATACAATAAGAAAACTTGGAAACTATGCACAAAAAAATATATGCTAAAAGGAAATTATTTAGGAGATACAAAATTTGAACAACCATATGTTAAGATTTTACAATTTGTATCACTTGCCTGAGTCTGACAGTTGAGAATAAGTTTTTCATCCTCCCTATAGTATGTTTCGATGGCTTGTACATCCACAAAAGTTCCAGCATCTCGAATTTGTAGAATATGAATTTTTTGGTAATGAATGGACATGATTGATGATAAATCAATAAAAAGACTCCCATGTGAAGCATGAATAGCAAAGGAAATGAATATGGGTGATAGGGAAGAGAATTCAATAATAAAGGCTCTTAACTTTAGTCATAGTCATGATATGGGTAATGCACAACTATGTCCTAGATTCATATTCCATCCCACTGATGAAGAGCTCATAACACATTATCTCATTAGAAAGGTTTTAGATAGAAATTTCATAGGAAGGACCATTACTGAAGTGGACCTAAACAAATGCGAGCCTCAAGGAGGGTTAATTCCCTCCTTTATTATTCACTATGTGTATAATCCCACACACCCATTTGATCTCAAATGATGATATGTACTAAATGTTAAGTGTCTATGTTGAGTGCTCGAAAACCATCCATTTCATGCCTTCATCTGTACACAATGTCTTTCTAGTTTCTTTCTACTCGCATGCCCATTTCATTTCATATGATCTTTTGAAAATTGTGTCACTCTAAGCTCTCAACTATTTCCTCTTGATTGATCATCTCATAATTATTGAATGAGAGCTTTGGGATAAGCTATAGGCATCCATCAAAGCATAAAGGATTTTGTTAGAAGGTATAGATGAAGTAGTAGAATTTTCCTTGGGAGACATGCTTGCAAAATGGAAGCATAGATAAGTCATGTGAACTATTTGACAGGATGCCTAAACATAATGTGGTCATCAAAATCCATGGTTGGATATGCAAAAAATAGATATATTGAGAGAATATATTTGTTTAAGTTGCAACTACCCTGGTAGACATGCATGCATAATGTGGAATCCTAGATGAATAGTTCAATTGAATCTCCCTCCTAAAGGAAGGCTACAACAAATACATAGTTTAATTGAATGGTCTATAGATACCATCAAGATCAGCATTTTGAACAATCCATCAAGATCCCCTTCTAAATAGAAGAGCCCAGAAACTAAACAAACAAGGCCAATATGGCCACCCCCACTATAGTATAAAGAGCATTGGTGGTAAATTCAAGTCCAAGCTGCAAAATCAAAGACATTTACATAAAAACTAAGCAACCCTATTTGGAAAGAAAAGATATATAGAGAATTTTGACTAAAATTACAAATTTATGCTAAAAAACTTAAACCATAAGAATTGTTCTATAGAATAATAAAATAAATGACAACAGCATACGTTTCTCATTTCTAGGTTGTTCTGGTGCTCAGTGGTAGATTTTTGTACCTATTCAATCATTTTCCACATGATTATATTCAGTATTTGATTATTTAATATAATCTACATACATTATGCAATCATATGATTCAATATCTTACCTAGTCATGCAATAAACAAATGATAAGATAGTTGATAGTGATTTATGATTTACCAAGATGTAGAATATGCAAATACCATGACAATCAAGATCGATCTCACAAACTTTAAGAGGAACTGCTTGATAGCTTGACTTGTTTCAGAGGCAGTCACAAAAGGATCAAATGCCTTGGAAAGAAATTCATTACTATAATATACCTAACACTTCCCTTAACAAAAATAATATCTGCTACCAATTTATTCCAAATCCAAGCAATAAAATTCAAAATACACTAAGCATTAGATAAAACAACTGATAATGTAATGTAGTCCCCAATAAGCACAATACCAATGCAAGATCTATAATGGTATTACCTATAAATCAACATTGCACCAATCCATAGGATGATCAACCACAAATAAGACTTCATAAAATAATGAGTACTACTCTTCTTTCAGTTCCTAGAATTCTGCTACAAAAGATCATGATTTTAGTCATAGGCACTAACGATAATAGGAATTGTTAATGAAAAGAACATTATTGTTCAACTCAAATATCAAATTTATCTATAAAATCATTTTGTGAATCTTAAAAGAAGATTATATGGAAAATGAAGATTATATCAAATTTATGTGTAAAATCACTTTGTGAATCTTACAATCAGAGAAAAGGTAAGAAGAAAGATGAAGAATCAAACACCTGAAGGATATAGTGTTGATACAACTTTAGAAAGATCATCCAAAGGACATGATATGCTTGGGCTAAAGGAGCTTTGAGATTCATCACTACACTTGGGAATGGGCTCATCTTCAATCTTTTGAAATATCACACACTTGATTTTTTTCCACATTTTTTTCAAACCATATAATGCAATCTCATCTATGAAGCATATTAAAAGCTAACAGAGCATCTTCGTTAGCTGATCTCCCTTGTGAGCTCAACTAAAAGAGAATTCCTAAAGAAACTCAGTCTAAAAATCTATTTTTTCTAAAAGGAATTGAAGAAAAAACAAATCCTTATGCTAAACAAACAGGCCAAAAATTCACATGCAAAAATAAAGGTGAGCACAACCTTTGTCTACAATGGGAAGATCTTTGTAGAAATTTAGTGCATAAAGAACCTATAGTCAGCTCATATTTAAAGCAATATCAAGATTTTGGACACATGAAGCATACTTGATTGATCAAAACCAAATCACTGTCAAGCCTTTTAACCACTCCTTAATAGCACTTTCTCTATCACCAAGTTTGCAGCAGGGTTTTTGTTTATTTTTGGATCTAATGTTAATACAACATCTCCATCCAGAAATTTCTTGAGAGCCTAAAAGATTTAAACATGAAGTGATAAAAATCTCAAAATTTGTCATGAGAAATAGAGCTCCAACGCTGATAGTTTATATATCTGTATTTAGAGGCAAGATAAATTGAACTAAATATTCAAGATAAAACAAGTTCTTCAAAATATAAAATTTGAAATAAAACTATAATTTGAAAAATCTTCAACAATAAATTTAATGCAGAAAATATCTTCATTTCATGGTTGATATCTATGCAATTTGAAGATTGTGCATTTAGTATCTCTATTTCATAGTTTATAACTTTAATGCAAGTTGAATTTTGCTCATTAATTTCTTTCTAGGTAATAATTTGCATGTTCAATCTTTGTGAGCTCCCTAATAGCGTGAAGTGTCTGTTAATGGTGCTTCATTTTGTATTGGCTCTAAAAAATAGAGTGAAGCAGTAGAGTCATCTCTCTTCATCTGTCTTATAATAGAGTAAAGCAGTAGAGAGGGCTCTATGAAAATGAGTCTAGAAAAACCAAACCTACATTATAATAGAGTTAAGTGATAATGAATGTAAGTATATGCCTAGAAATCATAGCAATGCAAACTACTATCACCATGTTTGAAATTAATGAAAAGCAATGAAGAAACTTTGGAATTTACTTGGTGCTTGGTGGCCCCTTCAACAAACTCTTTTCCTAGGAGCTTCACAATATACCTACATCACTTTGTCTTTTTGAAAAAAGAATACCTTCTTTTTCCTTGAAATAGTTATCTCTCTATAGAAAGTGAACTGTCTCACAATGGAGTGATGTAGTTGATAGGTCTTCATGTCATAGTGAACACTACTATAGAGAGCCTTGAGAAAATGAGTCTAGGAAATAACCCTATCTTATAATAGAATATAACTCATAGCAACATAAAACCACTTAGAACAACTCCAGCCATCTTGATGTATCATCAATCACCTTCATCATATCTTGTTGATGTCTCTTAAACAATGTTGTATGGTAAATTTCAAAATCATATCCAATATGACCAACCCTCCTCTATGATGCTCTTGATTTCCCAATTTGAATATTGCCAGTTTTTTAAAAACAAGTTAACTACCATTCAATCACCTTTGATCAAAATCTTCCCCTAACTTAATCCAACACAAACAAACCATTTTCAAAGTTCTAGGTGTTCATTTCATTGGTAAACCCAACTTGCTATCCTACTAGGCCTAATTTGCAATTAGTCTCTAGTAAGCATTTTTTTTCCTCCAAGATGTCCCAAAAGACTTTCATAATCACATATTCTGATACCTAGTTGACTATATTTCAACATATCTCAAAATTAGATATTGGTGTTTTGGACCAACTATCCCCAATAAATGATTGTCACTAGTTTTTGGCCTATTTGAGCCCACTTTTATAGAACAAGTGTGTGACATATGTGGCTTCTAGCCCTCAAGATTTCAACAGTGTTGTTGTTTAACCCCAATCAAAAGAAATTACAACCAATTCAGTCTCATATACCCTGTAACTATTAAAGCCCCAAATTGCTCTTGCAAACCCTCATCTAATCAGGGCTTGCTCATTATATGACTCTCCAACAAAGTTTCAACTAAATGAAAGATGTTTCAGCATTAGATTAACATAATAAACTTATCCCAATCATAAAAACATAATGCTTTTTAGGTAGATTTTTCACTTCTATAACCAAACCTCATAATTAGTGTCCCTTCAATCATAAAAAGTACGGTGATCACCTTGCACAGTTTGTCTTTCTGCATTCTAGTGGTTAGGATAGTATGATACATGTTAGTTTGAGACCATCCTATGAGGGCTAGGCCATCACCTTTCATATTTAGTCTTTCTCCATTATAATGGTTAGGATAGTATGATACATGTTTGTTTGAGACCATCCTATGAGGGTTAGGGTATTTTCTTTCATAGAATGGTCATTTACAGTTAGTCTTCCTGAAAATAATAATGAAGTAGAGACTTTCATGGATTTGAAGGGTTTAAGAGAAGTTGTAGCTTTCTGATGTGAAGTACAAACCAAAGGCGACTCCCTTGTTATTGTTACAGCCTTATGAAAAATCAAATTTAAGATTGATGTTTAAAAAATGTGCCAACCCAAGATGTGCCAACCCTTGCAGTTTTTTAAAGCCATTATAGGTATGGATGTGTGGATACAATTCCAAATGTGACTTTTCTTACACTACTATGGTGAAAGATAGATACCTACATCACCCCTATGTCCAAGAAGTGTATGTATAGGAAAACTTGCCTAAGAAACTTCCCTTACACTAATGTGGTGAAAGACAGAATCCTACATCACTCTAGCATCCAAGATGCTCCAAGTAGGAATAGATGTATGTGCACAATTCAAATTAAAGTGTCTATCATAGATTATTTCTTCATGAAGCTTGAAACCAAGTTTCAAACAACATAACATGTGTATGGATCTTAAATAGGTTCATTCGCAAGTGAATGAATTATTGCTAGTATATAATTGCAAGAATGAAAAGTTAAAGAAATAATATAGTATATATATAGGCATGTCATATTACAATGGGATGTGGCTATTTTCCATATAAAAATGGGATGTAGCTATTTTCATGGGAGTCATATGATGCTTGGGTGATAGAAGTTACTACAGTTACACTTTCAAGGGTAAGGCTAAAACTATTGAATGCTAAGAAGCTCAACCCTTGATCAAGATGCCTTGAATAAACTCGAACACCCCATAAGGAATGAATGGGTTGTGAAAGTATAAAATGAGCTACTTCATTTGGACTATAGATGATCATTGAATAATACAACATCCTGAAGGACATATTGCTACTATCTTCCTAGACAACTCCATTAGAAAGTTTGATCACATTTCTCCACTCTTCTAGGCTATCAACTAGATAGGCCATTCAACAGAAGACTACAAACATATTTATCTAAGTCTCTACTAAAATTTGTATGCTATATATTGCATTGAGTTTGATTAACCTTCATATATCCTTTGCTTACCTTGTGTCTCTCTCTCAAAGGTATGGGATAGACAAAAATAAATAAATTTTGCATTCCATAATGTTCCATATCACGTAATCTTTTCTAAAGCATTGCTTATTTTACTAAAAATTCATAGTTAGAAATAAATTTAACTGATAATAAGATATGAATCTTGCATCTATCATTCAAAACAACAATTCAAAAAAAACACCCTAAGGGATATTTGAAATGGGCAAATTAATAATACAAAAAAAATATTTAAACTTCTAGTGTACCTTGATCTTCTCCATAAATTTTCCATCAAAATCTCAATGTTTAAATGTGATAGGGTTCCATCCTTGCATGTCAAGTTTTCTTTTAGACTGATTCCAAAAAGTGTAAGTCAAGGTCTAGTGCTCAAGTTCATCTTCAAGACCTTTCATCTAGATATGATAAATGAAGAAAATGAGTAAAAGTGGTGTTGAAAGTAAGAAATTAACAATAGCTGGATGTTTTTGAAAATAAACTTTTGAATATCTTTTGATTCCCTTATATCAAAAATTTAACCAAAAAACACAAGCATTCCAAGTTATAATTGTAGAATTTACTTTCAATAAAAACATAGTGATAGCACTGCTTTTAGTGGCAATAAAACATGTTTTCAATCCAAGATAAGAAAGATAATCAAGTGCATAGGAAAATGATCATAAAAGAGGATTAATACTCATAGCTAGCAATGTTTGTACATAATGCTCATAAGGTATACAATTATGCTCTTTTTGAAGAACATCAGGATGGCAATAAAAAGAAATTAAGAAGGGCTAGATTAGTGATCTAAAGATAGTTCCAATGTAAAATATTAGAGGAGAAACATCATCTAAATAATCCTAAATCTAGATATTATGTTGTATATGAAAAAAAATAGTAAAGTAGTTCATTCAAAATCTAAAATCTAATTTTAGATGCACAAACAATGTATATCTCAAACACATTTAATAACATGGATATTTATCTCATTAAAATATTTTAAGTTGGTACTAGTGTATATAGGCATTGGAACACCAAGAGGACCAGTGTCGGATACTTCAGTGAGGAGGCAGATACCTTGCTATTTGTCAAGACTTGAGACTAATAGATGACATTAACTTGTGAGAAAATATTACTTTGAATACATGACATATCCTTACTACCGCTTTTTTTGTAGGATAAATAAAACTATCTTCCAAAATAAAGTAATTACATAATATAAAAGATAGGATGGGAGACTAAATTCAAAAGAAGTAGATGGATGCAATCATTTTATTTCATTAGGCACACTAGTATGTAATAGAAATTTCTATTGATCAATCATAGTACATAACTAATAGTGATCCATAAACAAGGTGGCTATTCCACTATCTTGTCAAAATAAATCTCTAGCATCTCAATAAATGGTTGACTAATCTCTACATGAGTACTTCTAGCAAGAGTATAAAAACTGTATGAACAACACAATTCAAACAAAATTATACGATCTAATCAATTCTTTAAAATCAATCAGAGATAGTGCTAAAATCATATAATTGAGTTAAGAATTTATTATCCTCCTACCACAATTGGTTGTATTGTCTTTATAGCTAGAAACAATAGATCCATGACTATTGTGGTGTGCTACCTCCTACTATGCCACAAAATGAACCCTCCTTTTGAGTCAATAATTTCTTATCCTCTTGCCACAATTAGTTGTATTGTCTTTTAGGTGGAAACACCAAATCCATGACCACTGTGGCGAAAAAATTATAGGATCAAATCAATTCTTTAAAATCAATCATAAAGAGATTTTTGAAATCACATAATTGAGTTAAGAATTTCTTATCCTCTTGCAGTTAGTTGTATTGTCTTTATAGGTGGAAACAACACATCTATGACCACTATGGTGTACTATCTCCTACTATGCCACAAACTAAACCCTCCTTTAGGAATCTAAACAAATCAAGTACAAAGGAAACAAAATAAGAGTTATAAGGGACAACAATTGCACCTAAACATTACTTCTAGAATGCTAATAAAAATCTAACAAATATCTAGGACCAAATCAGATATACAAAATTAATCATAGAGGCAACGTTGAAATGAATCAGGGAGTTGAAGAGTTCTTATCCTCCTATCCAAATTAGAGTTAGTTGTATTTTCTTATAGATAGGAACACCCCAAATCCATCACCATTGTTGTGTGCCATCTCTTATTATACCACAAATTGAACCCTTCCTTTAGGAACCTAAACCAATTGAGTACAATGGAAACAAAATAGGGAGTTGTAAGAGACAAATTGCACCTAAATATTACTTCTAGCAAGGGAAGTAAATCTAACACAAATCTAGCATCAAATTAGTCATAGAGGTAGTGTTGAAACTTGAAATCAATTTAGGGAGTTGAGAGCTCTTATCCTCTTGCACAATTTAGAAATTGGATCATTTAATAACTAGAGCACCATATCCATGTGAACTGTGATGTGCACAATATCTCTATTAACCCAGAACCTCAACCTTCCTTTACCTGCATTTGTATGGACAAATTTACACTATTTTGTGTTATAAAAAGACAATTCTATAAGAAACTAGCATCAAATTTGATATTTTAAACTAACATAGAGAGAGCAATGAAATCAAATAAGGGAATTTAGAGAATTTCTCATAGTATTGTTTTATAGCTGGAAACACCAAATCCATGTCCATAGTTGAGCTCTCTTATCCCTCCTACCACAATTAGTCGTATATTCCTATACTGGGAGCATGAAATCCATGTCCACATTTGAGTGCTCTTATCCTCTTGCCACAAGTAGTCATATTTTCCTATACTGGGAACACCAAATCCATGACCACTATGGCATGCTTTCTTCTCCCTATAAATTTACCTATTAAGCCAGAAAAAACCCTCCTTTCAAAACCTAAACTAATCAAGTACAAACAAAACATAATATTTGTAAGAGAAAGACATCACACCTAAATATTAATCTAAGAAAACACTTAAGACCAAATCACTTATTTAAAATCATTCATAGAGGCAACATTGAATTCAAGTATGATAGTTAAAGAGTTCTTATCCTCCTACCCAATTAGAGATCGAATCATTTAATAACTAGATCCATGTCAACTATCATGTGCAAAATATGTTTATTAGCCACAAACCATTAAAATCATTTACAGGTATCGTAGAATTCAAATATGATAGCTAAAAAGTTCTTATCCTCTTGCCCAAATTAGACATTGAATTATTTAATAGATGGATCCATGTCAACTATTATGTGCACAATATGTCTATTAGAAAAGAACCTCAAACTTCTTTTAATGGAATCAGTAAAAAAATGTATATTGATATTTGACTAATATTTGAGAGATAATTTAAGAAATGACCCAATAGCAATGATTCCCCATGTTTTTGCATTGTCCATAAACTTGCCTGCATTCCACAATTTCTTGATTTTATTTCTTCTATTCATGCTTTCAAGGGTAGTTGAAATGACTGCAAAAAGAAAATAGATCAGTTGAGACTGAAAAGGAGATGTAAAATAGTGTTGCTTTGCATAAAAATAACGAAGTTGGAGGATATGGTCGCAAAAAGGTGAAAACCAAATCAACTTTGAAACTTACATTTCTGTAGTTGCTCTTGTCTCATTTTCTATGAACTCCCACATAAATTGAAGAAGAACATTACTAACCTTCAACCTCAATTAATCCTGGATCATCAACTATGAATTCTCCACTTTCAATTAAGGTATTTAGTTTGGTCAAAAAACTTGGAGATTCCATGGTATTTCTTACTCATTCATACAACTGCAACAACAAAACTTTGTTCTAATCACAACTAAAAGAATATTACATTTATCCCTGAAATTACAATGAAGAAATACATTAGCTTTTAGTTTTTTGCAACCTATATGGTATGGAATATATGATTACAAGTTCATAATGGATTTTTTAGAAACATATACATTTGATTTCAATGTCTTGTAAATTAGGCCCACTTCCCTCAAGCTCATATCCTATACTTAATAATGATAATATCAACTAGTAAATTAAGATAAAAAAATGCAAGTGTCTGGTATGATTTCAAATGAATATCTGCTATATCTTACTTCTATCAGAATCACCATAAATGCCCATGAAAATAGCTATAAATTCAATCCCAATTGACATAGCATTCTCAAAAAGATATTTTGAGATAAATTGAAGATATGACACAGAGAGAATATATCTAGTAGAGTGAAATGCATGTAAGTCACAAATATATTCAAGTGACTGAGGTGTTATGCTGGACCCTAGAAAATGCAGGCTTACCCAATGCTATAGGCATCCAAAAAATGGCCCCACAGTACAAGGGAAAAAAAAACAATATATAACTTATAAAGGCCCTCCCCAACCCTAATTTCAACATGCCTTATTGTGGTCATTTCACCTCATTTCTCCATAAAACACTTGCATACCACCATTTTTTTTCGCTGAACTAGTTTTGAAAGTTACTGCATTTTTCTTAAAGGTGAAGACTATAGAAGAGTAAGACACACACCAAAGGCTTATAGTTATGAATCATTGTAGAAGGATAATTTAGCCATCATAGGCAAGTAAATTTTCATTCTTTCAAGGTTTCAATAATATTTTTAAGTTTTTTTTCCTTTAACTTTTTAAGTAATTTTGAAACAAATTCAAACTTCTTATGCATTATAAGGGGTATAATGCCAAACATTTTTCAAAATTTTCCAATAATATTTTCCATTTTAAGTTCATTATTCATACATAATGGCTAGACATAGAAGTTCTAGTTCACTATCAAAGAAGTTATAATAGCTCTATTTAAATTGATGTAGCTTCACCACTTGGTGTTATAAACAATGATTAAGCAAATGCTTGGTGATGAGAGTTTTCTTTGGTAGTGTAAGTATTGCAGCATTAGAGTATACAAGTGATGCAGAGTGAGCCTCTTCATCACCTACCCCAATACCATCTTCTTCAATCATGTCCTCTAGCACATTATCATCTTCTTCCATGGGAGTTTTATCCTCAGCTTGGATATTCACACCTCCATGTTCCTCCAGTAGGAAATCCACATTCATAAATGGACAAAAATTGTAGCCCCCTTCAACATGACCATGTTTCCTACAATGACTCTAGACTATTATGATTAGAATTCTTCAAGTCTTTAAGCCTTTACACTTTTTGCAAGGACAATAACATTTATCAAGTTTTCTTTGAAACTGAGCCCACAATGCAGCCATTGTCTCATTATTTTGTTCAGTGTTCATATTGTCAGGCATGGTCTTTCTTCACAAGAAAATATATCTGCAAATAAATTGGACATGTTGTCATTAATGTTTATATCTGTACATATGGTTTTTGTTGATTAATGTTTTCAAATGTAACTAAAATGATCCTATAATTTCTAAAAGGCCTAGATGTTTTCAAAATGTGGATTTATAGACAATGTATGTTAATTATTTTTAAAATGCCTCAAAGAGATGTCACAATGTGAAAGTTACTTAGCTGCTAATAGCAGCATGCCTTGACTAATCTTGATAGCAATGAGTAATGTGATTAATGCATAAACTAATAAAGATGACTAAAAGATTGAAACATATTAGTGCTTCTTCTTCCTTGTATTGTGTAGGTTAACCCTCAGTTTTATGCATTTAGGTGGATTACTTTTCTTTTCACACAAGAGTTTAGATTCCTTGATGTTTTAAGGATTTGGGACTCACTTCTAAGAAATCCATATGGGCCTATGGTAGGTTTCTATCTTCCATCTGAAAGAGAGAATCTTCTATAATCATTTACACAAAGTTTCAATCAGAGTTATACAACAGCTATAAGTTGTCAAATACCCAAAAAACTAAATAAATATAATATGTGCTCTATTAATTTTCTTGATAAAGAAAAAATATATACTAGCATATTAGAGAGCTTGAGTTGATGCTTCTGAGGTGTATCACATTTTTGCATAAAATTTTAGCCTATCTAGTGACTAGGCATTGCCTACTCTATTACTGTAGGACATATTACTTTGCATATGGTGTGCTATGCTAATGTGCTTAAGAATCCACTTGTTGGCTGGTGATTTTACATCAAATCTGAAGTTGCTTCAATATTATCCATTGATTGACATCAACCATCTCTTGCATGTGACAGATGAACTAAAAACAAAATCTAAGAAGATTTACACTATTGATATTTGATCATTCAAAATGTAGCAAAAATTTCTTATCAATTTCAAATAGGTTCAAGATTCTTTTTATAGAGAGAATAGCCCAATCTAGAACAAAAATATGATCTAATAGAAAAATCATATGATTGTTTAATGAATAAACTTATTTTTTGCTTAGCAAATGGAAAAGAAATTTCTTTTCTCAGGTCTCATCACTGAAAAGGATCATAGGTTAGGCATTTTACTCATCAAGGTTCAATTATCCAGTTTCCATGTAGCATGTCGATGCTTAGAAAATAAACTAATGTGATTTTATGAAGATAAATCTAGTCCATTTGCATTGATTGAATACATAAGGCATGCAATAGTCATTATTATATATGAAATTTCTCAAAATTTAGGTCATAAAAGAAGGCAATGTATGTAAGATATTTTAGTAATACTTTTAGTTTTTAACTAATCTAAGAGGCTTAGATGTTTCTTCCTTCAAATTTCAGCTTCTCCTTTGACCCTTATTGGGTTGTTTTAACAATTAATATATTACACATAGAATGCCAAAATATTATGAAGACCTCTCTACAAATTTGTTTCGAATTGAGACCTCACATGTTTGAAAATTCCATAAACTAAGGAATGAAGCACATCGTGAATCTTGAATTCAATCCATCCCAAGATGGAATTAGGTTTTTGGACAACCCATGTTTTCTTCATAGGGTGCAGTTTAACGTATATGAGAATATATAGGAAATGTAATAGATAGTAATGTCAAAGAACTCACAAATGCTTCTTTATTAATTCCATCAACTGTTTAAAACATATGACACCAAAATGCAGTACAACAATTACCATAATGCCATCATTATAGTGATATCTTTGGGATGAAAGTACATGACATATATAAGTGTCAAAGGGGTGCAAGCTCCAGTTATTTTGAGATTTTGATATCCCTTGAAGGAAAATTAATTCCTCATTCATTTTACCTATAATTCCACTAGATAAATGATATCATTGAGTACAAAGCCCTAATCATGTGGGTACATGTCATCATTCCTATAGAGATTAGAAGCCTTCATATACATAGAAACTATATGTTGATAGTGAATCCAGTAACAACTTAAGGGGAACCAATCTAGGTTGTCTCAATATATAGAATTAGAATTGATATTAATCAATTATATTACTACACCATAGATAGTATTTCAAAGAGAGAAAATTGGTATGCAAATGCAAAGGCTAGTGTACCCTCTTTGGTTTGACCCAAAATCATCACCAATGCATATCAATTTGTGCTACAAGTGTTGATATCTCATGTAGTATCAGAATTGCCAAGCCTTGGTGAACCCATTTGTGCACATGTAGGCTCAAAAGAATGGTCTTTTGGTATCTATGGGTATCTGAAGAGAAAAAAATTTCTTGACAAAGTTGATGAAAATGCTTATATTTTAATAAGAAAACTCTTTGGTTTCTATCGTGTCTTGTCAATTGTCTTGTATTGGAGATCCCATAATGGTCTCCTCCAATGATACTTAACCAAGGGTGAGATACCACTCATTTTTTGAGAGGCTCATTCAAGCCCCACTAGAGGACATATAGCTAGTAAGGCCATAGTTCAAAAGGTAATTCATGTGCAATACTATTAGAAAATGATGGAGAAAGACTCCTTTTCATTTATCAAGAGTACTCACAATGCCAACAACATAGAAATTTGATTTAAGCTCTTGGACAGGATCACTAAGCTCAAAACTCTCCATGGCCCTTCTAGACATGGGGTTTAGATATAATTGGAAAAATATCTCTGCCACTATTTAAAGGCCATATTTTCATCATCAGGACCTCATAGTATTTTAGTAAGTGGGTGGAAGGGGGACCATTAAGTTCTACCATCACTGAAATTATCTATCAATTCCTACTAGACAATATCTAATTTTATTTTGGTTTATCTTCCACTATTGTCTCAAATAATGGGACATATTTTTAGAATGAGGTAAAATAGTTACAAAAATATTTTGTGTCCTAGATCCAATAGTTAGGTAGAAGCCTCTGACAAGACCATTGAGAAAATATTGCAAACATTTGTAACTAAGAATGGGAGAGATTGGCATACCCAATTAACCTATGCTTTTTGGGCTTATTGCACTAGTGTCTCTATAGATACATGATCTACTCCTTATAGCCTAGTATACAAAGCCAATGTTATCATGCCCCTATACTAGATATACCATCATTATGTGTCTCCCTTAGAGGATTGATCAGTTATGACACTAATAGTATGAATCATTTGCATGAGTTAAAAATGTTGGATGAACATACTCTATGCCTTTGAGCTTATTAGAAAGCACTCTTTGCACAATATAATCAAAATTTTATTTCTCATATTGTCACCAACATGAGTGTTTATCTTTGTGGTAACAACCATGTTTGTCATATGTGTGTGCATGTATGGTGTGACTACAACTGTAAAACATACATAAAGAAAGCCAAGATAACAGAAGAATGGAATTTGAACTCCAAAAACCTATACAATGCTAGAGTGCTTGCAAAGTAACTTGGTCAATATTGCTACTAAACAAGAATTTGCAGCCTAGTTGATATAGCTAGTATCTTGTGATCAATACACTAGTTATTTATATTGGAACCTAATCATACTAGTTATTTAGATAGGGACCTAGGTCCCCAATTGAAGAGCTAGGTTGTCTAGAACATACCTACTATTTACAGTTAGTAAGTTTCTATATCCTCTAATAAAGTTTTTTTTTTTTCTTTTTAGACCCAAGTTCTAGGACTTTTGTAACAGTATTTGTTCTAATTTTAAGAAAAATGTGTATGTTGGATAACAAGAGTATCATAAATTTGGAATTTTATCTTGATGGACAATTCACAAGAAGGAATTTGGTACATTTATATAGTGACTAGTGTCTTGTTAATATTGTCATCAGTTGAGACTATTATTTATATATCCTCTCGAGATGTATGACTATCATGCTTCTGGTTCCATCTACAAATAGGAAGTTTGAAACATTGTTGAACTATTTAGCATACACTACTATCAAATCAGCTAGGTGATAAGTACACTGCAGCTTTATTGAAACTTCATGGAAGATGTTTGGTATCATTCATTAGTGATTCCTAATTATGTATTGAGGCAATAGTTAGAGTGTTTTAATTTCAACCTCTTCTAATAGCCCTAGGCTAATAGTTCTGATTGGTTGATTATCATGTTCATAATTATACCACATTCAATATGGTAGTTGAATCAAGACACTAATATTTGACCAAAGCAATGGAGATATGTGTATTCATATACTCATAACTATAGGTAAGTTGTCTAGAATTTGGTGCAAAGTTGTAGAATGATTTAATTTAAATCATTGGTGAAGAGACAGATTGGACCTGAATATTGAAAGCAATCTTTAACCACTTTGTGATGTTTCCATATTGTTAGAAACCTTCTGATACACTTTGCTTTGACTATCCCATGAACTATTTTGAAATTTTTCTTAAGGTTCATCCTTCCAATGTTTTATACTGTGTCTAGTGAAAGGGGATGTTCGAGGGATAAGGATAGGACATCCTCCTTCCTGCCCCTAGGGGATGTCTCTTGGGAATCCTCCCAAGAAGATGCAAACCCATTCCCAACATCCCCATGCTATCTCAGAGATGTCCTAAAGTCCCTTGTAGCAACCAACTTTCAACATGGGAAAAAGGAAAACTTTAATATTTTAAAGTTCAAGGTTCTTGGTATTTCAAGGTTTGAGCTAGGAATCCTCATCAAATTTTTACTAAACATGCAAGCCTTTAAGGGTAAGCTCATGTTAGTGACCTCAAACCTCAAGTATCAAGATCCCTAATAGGAGAAAATAATTCAAGTACTTTGGAACTCTTTGTCTGAGATTTTCATTTCTATAATGATAAATTATTAGACATTTTAAGGGAATCCAAAGAAACACATTTCAAACCACAAGTTCTAAAACCACACCTTTAAGAAAGCAATATTTTATAGTCTCATACTCCAAAATCCTTGTTTAACACTTATCAACCAAATCAGGCTTTGCTCCTAATCTATCTTCCTATAGTTTTGTTTCAGAAAGGTTTCTGAAGTTGAGTAAACTAGTATTCATAGTCATTATTTGCAAGGAAGGAAAAAGAGTAAAATACTCATCCTCTTCATTATTTGCGGCAGGAAAAAAAAAAGAATAAATTCCCATCCAAGGAACAAAAAAGAGTAAAAACCCAAATCATTCATGATCTATAAGAGAGGAAAAAGGTAAACATGCATCCAAATTATTGTTTATATTATGAAGGTGGCTTTCAACTCAAGAATGATATTGAGTTAACCAATTGGTTGTTATTTACAAATACCTCAAAAAATATTGACAAATAAATCTTTATTGCAGCTTACAAATATGAGATTGCATAGTAGCTTGGGAACCCTCTGAATAAAAATAAACTATTTTAAAGAGTTGTAGAATATAGATTTATGAATAAACAACTCAACTTTACTTCTATTAACAACAATTTTAAAAAATTAAAATAGTATAAAAACCGTGAATTGCTACATGCTTCAACACTAAACCTATGGTGCAAAATGAAGATAACTATCAAAACTATTACTCATTGCTAATGTATTGCCCTCTTTTATTAAAACTAAATAGCTATTAAATAGAAACTAATTGGAGATGGTTATCATGCCAATGGTTTATATGTTTTAAATGATGTGTATACAACCACTTCCCCTAGGGAGACTAGTTACAAGTATCAATGGATAAAAAATAATCCATAACATGCAAAGTGTTGTGCTCAATACTAAATTTGTTGTTATTCTAATCTTAGAAGTGAGGAGAAATTAGACTCCCACATTAATGGCTAGTAGTCTTGGAAATTGAGTTTATTGCATTATATTAGCTTCCATATTGTGACCCTAGAATGTGTTGCTTGCAATTTCAATCTAGTGAAGCATGGATCAAAGGTGTAAACTTACCATAGAGATAAAAGGATCCCCACAGAAAATAAGTTTTTGGTATGTAAAATTATTCATAGTTAGGCTCCTCTTGTTAAGGCAATGATCAACATCCCTCATCTCAAAATAAAATAGAGAGCATAGATTTTGAAGGGAATTTTTTGTTTCAATTTGTCAAATGCCATTTTGAGATGATGTGGTCTGTGATTTCCAAATATTTGATAAGGAATCTATATAATGGATGAAATTTAGATTACTAATTTTTTTTTGACCTAAGCATAAATCCTTCTCGACTTCCATGTAAAGATGTATGTTAATTACTAAGAAATTGATTTGATATGATTCCTTTGCCACTAATATTACCTAATACATAGAGACATGCTAGAATCCAAATATCTAGATTTTGAAATCTGTGCTAAATAATGACGATTTTGATAACTAGTTGTATAGCCAAATTTGGAATTACCTTTATATTTTGGACTTCAATTGAAGTTTTATTTTCAAGATTGGACTTCATTATTTCCTAAATATGTAGCAATATTGAAGTTTTGAGATAGAATACAATGTGCTTCAAAAGTTTACAGATGTACAACTATAAAATATAGGGGTTTGAAGTCTACAGAATAGTAGATTAGATATTTAGAATGTGCTCTATAATTCTAATATAACTACAATGAAAATGAAAATTGAATGAAAAACACATAATTCTACCCAAATAAATTAGAGAAGGATAACTTGTCAACAAAATCAAACTATTGAATAGAAAATATCTACACAAAAAATATCCACCAATGTCTCTACAAAAATCTTATTGCTATAATCTAACACATTTAAACCTAGAATATACTAACTACAATTGCATTCAAGATAGTGAAATGTTTCAATAGATCCTTGGTCTTTTCGTGAAGTTGAAAGTTGAAATCATCCATAATGTAAAAAAGACAATAATAAGTGATTTCATTCTTATTATAAATTTGAAGTACTCACATTTATTTTAGTTATCTCTAAAATCATTTGTTTTCTAGAGATCTCCCTAATTTCAAATGATCTCATATAGAATGTGGGGATGTCGGTTGGCGGCCCAAAAATTCTATGGAATTAGATATTACAGGGCTCATATGATCAGCATTAAACATTAAACAATTAAGCAATAAATTATTGAGAAAAGCCATTGGATTAAACTAAAATGTTTGTGTTTGATATGAAGAAAAGAAACATGCACCCACATGCATGGACTAATTATGTACCAAAAAATGCTTTGGTAACTAAGCACTACCACATGTAATACAAAGGTGACATTATAAATTGTGTGCATTAACAACTTAAATCAACTTTATTGAATTTGAGACATATAACCAATAGATACAACAACCATGCACAATAACACAAGATTTCTTAACTAGTGAAACCCTTGATTAGAGGGAAAACCTCGATGGGAATGATACCGATAATATTATGTAAACATATCAAAGTTTCTTGTGAAAGGGTAAGAATCTATTAGGGAAAAATTACATATAATCAACACATGTAGTCCCTGTTAGGAGACTTTTGAATCACTATTAGAAGATTCCAACTATGTTAGGAGCTGATAGGAAGTTAATTGAACCCATTGTCCAAATTCCTTCAGAATTGTCTTCACAAAAAAATTATTAGGATAACATATTCAAGGATAAACTAGCCAAAACAATATCTTATTTACATCATCAACATCATGAACATCATCCTCTACTCTGATCTCATCAAATTTGCATCCACAATTTGCATAACCATCACAATATAAAAAATGACACTTACAACCAAGGAAAACATATTTCCTTTATACCAAGTCCTAATCAACTAATTGTGTCAATCTTGAGGCTTCCCTAATGTTCAATGAATAATATAAGACCTCAATAAGATGTAAAATTACATAGTACATTACAATTACTCATCCAAAACAAATTCTAATATACAACTAACTTGATAGTGAACATATGACATGTTACACTTCAACAATCATCACAAATATCATCACTATCATTTGCTACCTCAGACACATCAACATGAACATGTCTTCAACCAAAATATAATACCCCATAACAAGCTTCTACCTTTCTTAAGAAAAACAATTCCATTACCAGTACAATGTTCTTCATAGAACTATTGTTTGATCCATCTTCAACAAAATTGCCATAAATCACTCAAACCTTCAAATTACATTATTAAAACATAGATACATTATCAAGACATATCCAAAAACATTATTCTAATCCCACAACAAATAACTCTACAACCTTTGACCTCACTAAAAAAATATCTAATTGTTCCAACCATAAAGCATATATGTTGATGTCAATGACAAGCCAAGTCATGAATTCACTAGATAAGCACTCAATCATCTCTCTAAACATACTAAAAAAATCTTGCTAAGGAATACCATTGACATTGTTTCTATTAGAGAAACCTTGAGCTTTTCAACTCTTCCACTTTGTCTCTCCTCTTCAATAACCCATCATTTTCAAAGGTTATTCACACACATAGGCTATTTGTGGCCACCTACATTTCTCTTATGGTTCTAATGTGGCTTCCACTTAGGATCCACCTTATCAATCCTAGTGCATTATATCTACTCATTCTATTTTGAATCCCAACCACCAATTTTCCTCCATTTCATACAAATAGGAGCCTCTCTTCAAGCATTTAATCTGTCACTTATATGTTCATTTAGCTCTATAATTCTCTTAACTTTCATAGTATTATCATGTTATTCTAATTTTAAATCATATATAAATCTTGGTTTTTTCATCTTAACATATTATCTTGCATCAACTATCATCTTGGTCTTGTTAGTTTATATCATTGTTGCATCATTTCAGTTTTGTCATCTTTCATCTTAGTTCAACATCTACATTGCATTAGTTTCATCACCCATTCTCCATTTAGTTGCATAGTATAGATTCACTTGATATTGAGCAAGCTTATCAAGATCTTGAGGAATCCTTTGTTGTGCTAGGAAAGCATATCTACTTTCTCCCATCAATGATAAAATCAATGGAATGAGGTTGCTTCTATTCTAGCTCAATCAAAAGGTTTGTGATTATATTTTTTAGTTAAGTATTTTATAAATTAACTTGTTTTCCTTGTTTGTACTTGACTCATAGATTATATTTTCATATATACATTAGGAACACCATAAATGTTCACCAATCATTTTAACTATTAGATTTCAAGTAATATAACTTCTTGATAGAAATGTTAAATGAATTGTTTAATTGGTCAAAAGGGAAATGACATGACATGGTAATATATTACTATAATCTCCCTTTTGTTTGATACTCTCAAGTTAAATAATATCATTAATACTCAAAAATGTCAACATTTTAAACATCTATTCTCTCTTGGCTAGTTAGGTGATTGGATGATGCCCATTCATCTACTTTCTAGATGTTAGGGTTGAGTAAAGGCTTTTCCCTTTCACATGCCATGATTTTCTTCTATTACACTTAGAATTGTATAAAATTTTACTAATATTTATTCAAAAGGGGTTGTTTTTCTTCTAGTTCTTGATAGAGCCTTATGTAATATTTACATTTCTACTTTTGTATCTTTCCATATGCCTATTTATCAATAAAATTTTCTATTCCCCACCTTTTTCTCTATTCATTATCCATTTAGTGGTGTAAATAATTGGAGATTGATGTATTATCTTTTGATTTAATTATGTATATACTTTAAAATAATTAACATACAATTGTAAACTATGTTGTGAGTTTGAACAATCCTTAGATGTAAAGATTATTTTTTTTCTTCTAAAGATGTGATGATTCAAAACCTCACTTTGAAATGCTTAACATACATATGTAGTGTAATATATAGACTATGTTGCAAGTTTGAACAATCCTTACATGTGAAGATTATTATTTTTCTTCTAAAGATGCAATGATTCAAACCCCAAGATGTAACTAATGATGTTAATTAGCTCTATAACACTATTAGAAAACAAAACATTTTTTTGATAGGAATTCCAATCACACTTGACACTACTCCTAAGTATAAAGAGCACAATCAAGATAGCTTCATGACCAATGAGGTTAGTAATTTAGAAATCTAAGATATTATGACAAAGGCAACTCATACACTAAATAGAGTGAAGATGATGTGTTGAACAAGGAAAAGAAGGAGAATGAAAATGATAAAGTTATCACAGAGATATACCCTTACTATTTTGGAGGTTGTATTGAAGCTATCAAATCCCTATTTGCACTGAAGCAGTAAAACACTATTGGCACATAATCCTCAAACCCTTCCTTTGCACGTAATCCTAGCACCACAAAATGTAGTATAGGAAAAACATTAACCGCACAACCTTTCTGTCGATTGCATAAGATTGAAATTAGGGCATTGCAAAGCTTCCTTTTGTTTTTAACATAGTGTAAGCTCGTGTTGGTCAAAATTTCAACCAACAAAGGCTTCTATTTAAAAAAATTATATATGTTACCTTCTATAAAATGACCAATTTGACCCCGTTTTATTAGATGGTCAAAAAATTTGGTCTAAAAATGGGGTCAAATGCACTAGTGTTACCCTTGATAATACATGTCTTTAATGTGAATTAAAAGTGATATCCTTTATCAACCAACTATCCAACACTCAATAAGTTATGCTTTAATACATCAACAAAATAGACATCATTGGTGTTAGTCTTTTCATCAAGAGTAATAGATCCTATTCTCTTGATATAATAGGCTGCATTATTATCAACTCTGACAATTCTTCCATCATGATTACTAAACTTAACAAAATTATTCATCTCTCTAATCATATGATGCGAACATGCACTATCTATAATCCAATCACTTCTCTTTTCAATTTGTGAAACTAGGGCTTTTTCTTCTGTATCTTATTTTTCAGGATTTTCTTCTTTTATAGATGCAAATCCTAATTGATCATCACTTTCACTTTGAACTCTTTCTTTAGACTCATCATCTTCATTTTCTTATAGAAAATATCTAGGCCTTCTAGACTTGAAATTCTTCTTACAATTTTTCTAATTTTTATGACACTTAGAAGCATAATGACCAAATTCATTACAAGTCCAAAACACTCTCTTACTAGATCTAGTTCTATTCTTACAAGTAGGGAAATTCCTTCTTCAATTCATCTATCCTCCTCAGATCTAGATCTATTGTTACTAGCATAGTCTCCACTAGTGCTTTCACTTCTTAATAGAGAAGGCTTAACAATTAATGCACTAAAGGTCATCTGCATGCTAGAAAAATCTCCAAATTTCTTTAAGATTTCTTATGTTACCTCCAATATTCCAAGTAGTGTCTCTCTAGTAAATTTATCAGTGCAAGGTATCACTAACTCAGTCATCTACGATGTTTTCTTAAATGGTGGTGTCAAAATTTTCATGATCTTCTAGATAATCTTATCTTCTATTTTAGATTGATTGTACAACTTAATACCTGGAACAATTTTTGATATCTTGCCAATACAAATTCTTATAGATTCATCTTCCATCATTCTAGAATCTTGAAACAAATATATCCAAAGCTATAATTTGATTACTTTCGCATGTGCATCACCTTCAAATGTAGTTTCTAAAGCATTTCAAATCTCATGGGATGTTTCTAAGAATAGTACCTAACTATATTCATTCTCAAGAAGAGCTAACAATAATTCTTCTTTGGAAAGCATATTGTAAATAAATATATCTCTTTCAACTTCACTGCATTCCTCAAATTTTCTTTCTTCCAAAATCTTGTTTTTAGTCTTAGGCATCAACCAATACCCTAGAATCATACATGTAGAAAATGAGTCTTCATCTTCTCCTTCTAGTTGTCATAGTCAACTCCATCAAATTTAAGGATTCCTTTTCTGAAGTGACTAATTGTTGATCGCACAAAGCTAGTAAGATTTTTCTTCAAGGACCCAAGGCTTTGATATGAATTTTTAGAAATTCAAATCCAGCAAGATAAAGTTGATAGTGGTGGGGGGTGAGGTAAATTAGTTATCCAACTATTAAAACATTTGTCAATCTTATTAATCCTTAACCATGTGAGCAATATAACCAACAACCATAAGAATATACTCATATAGAATAACACTAGATATGTTAACTAAGGAAACCCTTGATTAGAGGGAAAACCCTAGCGGAAAAATCTCCAAAATGTTTTAATCTTTCTTCTAATGCTTCCAAGTAGTGACTGTCTAGTAAACTTCTCAGTATAAGGTATCCCTAGCTCAATCATCTACAATGTTTTCTTGAAATATGTTGTCAGATCTTTCAAGATCTTCTAGATAATCTCATATTCAATTTTTGATAAATTAAAAGACTTATTCCTTGCAAAAATTTATGATATTATACCAATATAGCTTCTTAGATTCATCTTGCCTCATTCTAGCATCTTGCAACAAACATATCCAATTCTGTATTTTAATTTTTTAAGCATATGATTCACCTTCAATATAGTTTCTAAAGCCTTCCAAATTTTATAAGATGTGTCCAAGGATTTTACTCGACTGTATTTGTTCTTAAAAAGAGATGACAATAATGCTTCTTTGGCAAGTGTATTACACATAAACATATCTCTTTCAACTTCAGTACATTCCTCAATTTTTATTTCCTCAACAATGTTCTTTCCATTATTTGTCATCAACCAATACCCTAGACTGATACATAGAAAATAATTCATCTTCTCCTTCCAATTGTCATAGTTAACTCCATCAAATTTATGAATTTATTTTCTAAATTGAACCTTGATTGATCTTCCTAAAATATTAAACTTTTGTTTTCAAGGACATGATGATCTAATACCAATTTTTAGAAAGTAAAGTCCATAAAGATAGCTTGGAGGGTGAATTAGTTATCTAACTATTAAAAATTGTATCAATCTTATTAACCTTAGCCATGTGATAAATATAATCATCAACCGTAAGAAGATAAACATACACAATAACACTAGATATGTGAACTGAGGAAACCTTTGATCAGAGGGCAAACCATTGCAAGAATAGTACCCACAAAATTATGTACTAATATAAAAGTTCCTTGTAAGAGGATGGACTCAATTAGGAGCCACTGAAATACATGGAGTACATATCAACCCCTCTTAGGAGATTCCAACCCTGTTACAAGTTGTACCAACCCTATTCGTAGTTGTAGAAGGTGGATGGATCAATTGTCTAAATAGCTTTAGGGGCAAGATCACTAAATTCACTGTCCAATTGATCTCACTGTGATTCCTTGTAAAATAATAGAAATGAAATAACTCAAACTCTTATGTCCTCTTGATAGGATAAAAACCTATTTTTGATCTCTTACTTGCATTCAAATAATCCCATGGATTTCTTACTTGCATTTACCAAATACTTTGTATATGAAAAGAAGGAAAACAACCTTTCTTTATACCATATTTGTTGATCACAAATTAGTTTTGACATATGTGTGTTTATACACTTAATTAATTTACAAGTTAGAACTTAATTCATGTCAAAAATGTAATGCATGTTGAGCATAACATGTCATATTTTGCATGTTGAGTGAGTTACTCATTAAGTGTTGAGACATCAAGTGTTGAGTAGTCAGTATGCGTCGAGTAATTCATATGTCAAGTCATAGCATTGAAGTTGCAATTGATGCAAAGCATTAGGGACTTTAGATGTTGAGTAAAATAGTTTTGACATATTTGTTTTGTAATGGTAGAAACTACTATGAAAACCATTTTGTAGTAGACTTAAGAATTGTTTTGTGATCCTAGATGATAAGAACAAATCTTAATTTTGAATCCCTATGTAGTACATGTAGCCAATCAATTAAAGAATAATTTGAGTGGCTAGATGGATGAATTAAAATCATTGATTCATACCTAATTCTAAGTCACCTAGGTATTCTTAAGGAGGACAAACCATAAAACATAGTATGAGAGAAGATAAAAGTTTGCTTGTGTAAATAGAGCATTCATGGTGGCTAAGGAGTTGTGAATTAAGATACATTATAGAATCATTTAGAGGAGAATAGAGGAAAGGAGTTAGATGATGATCAAAAAAGGATCAAGGATACGAGCAAAGAGGTGAACTATTATCTAGCAATAGAGTGCTAATCACAAGATCATTGCTCAAACATTCTAACAGGTGAATTAGTTAAATCTCTTAACATAATAGTCTTAACAAGATTTTGTAAATTTTTTAATAAGTTTCTTACTTCATTGTAAGTTGAAGTCCTTTAATCACACACACTTCTAATAGGGTGTTGAAATCCTTTAATAGGGTAAGATCTAACAATCTTGAAAGACTTTAATAGGGAAGACCTTTCACAAGCTAGGTCATTTCTCATGATCAAACATTGTAACCTTTATTGGATACACTTTACAACTATAGTAGTTAAATTTTGTGGATGTCATCCTCACCCTAGTTTTACCTTCACATTGGAGGGTTTCTAGGTAATTATTTCTTGTGTCATATGTGTGAATGTTTAATTTTTTTCATTCTATGGATGTATATTCTTAATTTTTTATTTTAGTTTACATGAAAATTATGAGATGGATGTGTGGTGAATGAATTTATCATTAAAATTTTGAATGTTTTGAATCAACCAACCCCCACCCCCCTGCCCCAGCTCTCTCAGAGTTTACTAGAAGGGAAAGCTTTTCTTCTTTGAGGAAAGATCTTGAGGATGGAAGTCTACAAGTTGGGAAAGACTATTAAGAACCAAAAGTTTTAAATACAACTTGCCCTGCATTAGTTGAATGAAGTAAGAGGTGAGTTGAAGTGATCATTAAAGAGAAGGATAGAGATAACCATTAAAGAGGGTGACACACAATAGGAAGATATTGACACTACAAAATTGTGTGTACATGGAAAATCAAGTGAATTTGATGCATTAGATGTAGGTCTAATGGAAAAGAATGGAGCCCTAACTGAAGAGGTCAAAAATCTTAAAATAGAAGAAGAGTTCCAATCAATATTTCTATGTGAGGTAACCAAGTAGAAAAAGAAAGTTGAAAAGGAAAAACGCATGATTGAAGATGACAAAAGGATACTAATCAACCAATTAGAAGATAAGACATCAGAGGTGAATAAGATTTCTCACATGCAATTGGAAGCATTGAATCAATGATAATTTCTAATCATGAATTGAAAGGTAAAGATATTGAAATCTCAACATTGAATTTGTAGAATGAACATCTAAGAAATAATCTAAGAAGGGAAAAGGAGTTTGTTGAAAGTTTCAACCAAGTGAAGCCATCAAGTATTTTGAGAAATTGGTGAAATCTCCTAGATCCAATAGTGATACTAGTAGATTAGGCTACACCAAAAATAAAGAAGGATAATCATCCAAAAGTGGTGAAAAAAGGAGCACTAATGGTAAAAAATCTAGACCTACTTCTCATAACTATGGAAAATTAGGATCTACTATTAAATTTTGCAGGAGCAAGAATGTTGGAATGTTCAAATGGGAAGAGTAATTCTAAGAGTGGGGGGATGAATAAAAAAAACCCAATTTTTAAATTTAAACCCTCTTTAAAACATAACTAAAGGAAAAGTGCATGCATGTAAACATATAAGAAAACATGAAGAAAACACATGCATCAACACATGACACAAGAGATTTGATAAGCTAGAAACACTCCAAGAATAAGAAGGTAAAACTAGGGTGGGGATGACACCTACAAAATCAATGTAGCAATATGTTCAACCACTTCTGATGGTTTGCCCTATTAAAAGCCTATCTTGTTAAAGGATTTACACTGTGTCAATAGTGACCTAGTTAAAGGATTTACAAACACTTTACAATAAGTGTCACCCTATTAAAGGATTTATAATAGGTTGTTAAACCCACCTAATTCAATAGGATTTTCATCACCTTCTCTAAAGATTCTCCTACCTAGCTATTAAGCTAACCTATCAACATAGGATTTCAACATCTAATACAATTGTGAGAAAGTATTAGAAAAATAGAATTGATAGAATGCAATCTCTAATTGCTAGGTTTAGGTACTAGATCTGGTCTTCCTATCATGATCCTTGCTTGATCTGATCTCTGTGTGTATCTCCCATTTTGTTTTGATCAACTAAATGTGTAGATGTTGTTCATTTCACTAAGTCCTGGACACCTCTACTAATTGCTCTATTCTCCAAAAATCTCTTGATAACTCTAACAATATCAATAACTTTTTTCATTATGGTCTCCAAGTCTCCTTATGAAGGCATTTTGGACTTAAGGTTTGCAATATAATCACAAACTTAAAATTCTTGCTCAAATCCTTGGTTTTACCTATTGGTTGCATGCTATCTCCAATTTTTTGATTGGCTACATGTTGATATCATAGGTAAATAAAAAGGCTTAATCTTATCTTCTTATCCCTTCATGAGTCATGCAAAAATTGGTTTTGCATCTTAGTTTGTGAGGGCATAAATTACTATGCTAATCCTGTGTTACTTAGCATATATTGCATTCTTGGTGCTTGGCACGTGTAAGTTTCTATATTGTTCGACACTTGTTACACTCTCTATTACTCAGCACATGAAATTTCTTGAATCACTTGGCATCTATTACTCTCTATGTTGCTTGGCATATGAATATTCCTAGATCACTCGGCATATACTATGTTTGGTGTTACTCATCACAAATTGTGACTTGGCACCTATATACTACTCAACATCCATTGCTTGCTCGAAACCTAAAGTCACTTGGCACCTATTGAGATTTTGACTTGGCACATACTATGATCCACTTAGCATACATGGTGTACTTGGCATATATGGTATAAATGGTTAAGTGTGTTGACACTCGAATGTCAAAACAATTCTATGACCAACAATCTCCCCCTTTGACATGAGTGTCAAAAACATTCAACTATGCATTTATGAATTGACCTTATTTAGTACATTCTTTATTCTACTCAAAATATATGCAAAATTTCAAAATTTTTTAAATAACAATATACCTTATAACTCCTCCTAAGCTGATTATTCCTTGTCCATTCTTGCAACAAAAATTCTATGATGATGTGCCTGATTCTCTCTATCATTTATCCTATTCCTATTCCCTATGTCTATATGTTGTATTTGATCTATATGAGATTCCTATTTCAGATTTATTTTCCATGAAAATTCTGCATCTCCCCCTCACTTTGTCTTATTACTTGTCTCCCCCTTTTGGCTATTTACAATATTTCTGCTTTATTTTCAAAATGAATCAAAGAATGTAATCAAAATTACCAAAATTTGGTATTCTCCATATATCATTATATATCTCCCCGTAATGTATATATCTCCTTATACATATCTCTCCCTTTTTGACACTGATGTCAAAGGGTTCTAAGGAGCAATACTTTACTTAACCAAAAAAGTACTATTTACTTCCAAAAGTATCTTGAGAGCTGCATCCCAATTTTCCAATGCAATGTCCAATGACTTATGCTGGATAGTAGTCTCAACAGCAAGGTGTACTAGTCCATCAAGTGTAGAAAGGTTTGAATCCTTCTTGAAGACTGTCTTTGTGTATGATTTCTCCTTGTAGAGGGCCTCTAAGTGTGGGGTTATGGAGGATTTAATTTGCATTAATTTTTTTTTTATGTTTGCCTCCTCTACTATTAGTACAACTAACTCCCTTTGTGTGTGAAGCATTTGGGAAAAATGCTTCTCACTCTAAGCTAGATTTGTTGGAAGTTGCTTGCTAGAAATATTGAGATTTCTTTCCAATCTCATTATTCTTTGGCTAGTCTCTCATGTGAAGTTGGAAAAATCTCATAGTTTGTTGTACAAGGAAAAAGTGTTTCCAAGTACAATTTTCACTCTGTCCAGTTTCTTAGCCAATTCAACTTGTGACAATGCTATATCATTAGATATTTTCTCATTTACTTTACCTTGAGACTTCCTTTTTGACCATTCCATAAATTTTCATTAGTGTCTTTGTCTTCATTAGTCACCTAGTCAACTATGTCTAATAGATGTTCTATTATTGGTCTTGTTTCATCTGGTGACTAGAAGCTAAAGGCAATCCATGAAGATGTCCTTTATCTCACTCAATGCTTGCCTATACTTGTATTCTCTCCTCAATACCTCTCGTCTCTTTCTCCTATCCAGTGCACCTTGTATTTCATTAATCTTTTCTATGGTAAGGGTTTGTATTCATAGGAGGGAATGATGATCTCTTCATCAATTTTAGGATCTCCATAGTGAAGTATCCTAGCTAAATTTTTGGAGCTTGAGATTGGTGTTTGAACTTGTAGTGATAATATCTCAGTGCTCAGCTTCTAAAGAGTCTGAGTGGAAGCACCTATTTTTTGCAATTCAACTAATGTTTGTATTGCAGTTTGCTCCTCATCTCTTGTTTCTTCCTTCTCTTCCTCTTGTTTCCCTTTGTTTGACACACTGGCTAAGGGTGTACTTGTTGACTATTCTTATTTTCCCTTATCTTCCCCTATTGCTAGACACTTGGCATCTAAAGTGCATCAATTACTACTTTTGGTGGAGATGGAGGTGGAAGTAGTGGGATTTTAGTAGCATCAAAGGTTGAAGATGGTTCTTGTGTTTGTACTTTGGATTTTCTTGAATTTTCTACTACCTTGTTCAACTCATCAACACTAATCAATATTGGATTTGTGCATAGGTGAGCTTGTTGTGTAGATTGATCAAGGATCTTTGAGAGATCCTCTATAGTTAAAGGATTGATGTTTTGACATGAAGTGTCAACAACATCCTTTATTTTAATGGTCTCTATAGGTGTTATGGTGGCATGAGGAGGGCTTGGAGGTGGTAGTTGTGTATCTTTCACATTGTGCTCTTGTTGTTTATCTATTGCCTTTTCCTCTCCTTTAGTTGTATTCTCCTCTTCTTCCTTATTCTCCTCTTCTACTCTTCCTTCCTCACCATCTTTCTCCTCTTCATTTTTCTTCTATTCACCTTTCTTCTCTATTTATTTTACCTCTTTTCTCTTGGCACTAGCTTTTTCCTTATATTCCTCATCAAAAACATCATTAGTTTTCTTGTATATAGTCTTCCACAATTTTGTAGATTTTCTTACAACATTCTCAATTTTATTTTGGAGAATATAAAATGCTCTACACTTTGGTGAAAATTTTCTATTGTGTCTCTTATTTGCATTAGCTATTTGACCTTTAGTTAGGTCTAGCAACAATCTAGCTAGAATTTATTCTCTAATTTCCTTTTCCATCTTCAAACAAAAATGCCACTTATCTTTAATTATCCTATATAACTCTTAGGAATTGAAAAATCTAATTCTAGAGGTGTGTGTTTGAATTTAGCAATCATTGCATACATTCATTCCTCTATCTCATTTTTCTCTTCTTTATTGAGCTTATTAAAATATAATGTCTTTAAACCATTTAAGTCTCTATTTCTAACATTTTTGCATAACTTATCAATGGTAGACTTAGGATGACTTACAAATCTAAACTGGCTATTGTCATCTAACTATATTTTCTCTTCATCTGAGTCAGCTTGTGTGACATATTTCCTCCTTTTTCTTGGCTCTTCACCAATCTACTTCGTAGCATTCTTCTTTTCTTTAGCTTCATCCTTAGCCTTTCGAGTTGCAGCCTTGGTGGTAGTTCTTGTGGTAGGCTTCTTTGATTTAACCTCAATAGGTTTTTTTGCCTTCTTTGCCTTAGCCTATGGTGTAGGCTAAGCCTTAGCTTTCCTTTTGGTGGCTTTGGTTTTGGTGGGTGCTTCCTTGACTTCTTCTTCCTCAGAACCTTCTTCTTTGTCCTCACCTAAGCCTTTTGTTAGCTCCAATGGCTCTTGCCTTGGCCAATCTCCTTCTTGTTCACTTTTAACTTCTTCTTCTTATGTAGTGCCTACTACTTCAATGTTAGCTCCAAATGTTTTTTTGAGCTTTCTTATCATCTTATCTTTCTTCTTCATCACTAAGGTTGTCTTCAAATCTATTACTACCCTAGATTTGACAATGTCATAGGTTCCAAAGGGTTTTGTAGCTTTGTATATTTCTTGTAAAAGTAGAGTATTTCTTGTAGTTGAATCTTGGTCTACATCAAGTTCATATCCTAATGGCCTAAGCCATCTCACTCTAGGTACCACTACTTGAATGTAGGTGTAGTCTATGTCAACCAAGAAGAAAATATCATTTATATGTTGCATCACCAGTGATACTGGTATCCTCTTCCTTTGTTTCATGGACTTCTTGAAGTCCTCAAAGTAGCTTATCATTTGTGCATCAAAATTATCTCCCATCTAGTCAATGAACTCATTAATTTGTGCAACTATTGTCTTATTTGAATTCTAATTCACCTTACCTATAAAAGGGAATTCTTTCATGACATAGAAGAATATACAAACCAATACTGATCCAAATTTCCACTAAGATCCTTTTGATTTCCTTATGGCTCCTAGATTCTCATTGATCTATTGAATCATGAGCTTTGCTAGATCATATGTGTGATCCTTCTTTACTAGTTTGTATGCAACATCTATTGCTATACATGGCACGCTATTCAATCTACTTGATTGATAAAAATTTTGGGATATGATTCTAATAGTGAAATCAAGTAGGGGTTTAGTGATGGTTTCTATGGTCATTTCCCTATTGTTCCATTTTGCACTAGTGTTTTTGTCAATAGCCTCCCTTTTGTCACTTCTCAGGGTTTTTGGCCAATCTAAGGTTGGGAAACCAGTAACCCTATGGACAATTTTCTTTGTAATCTTCATTGGCATGGTTTCTAACCAAAATGCTACATCACAGATTTGACTCAGCACTATACAAATCCATTTAATATTGAAAATAATGGGAAAAACTAGGGCATTGGTTAAACCCTTCTTCTCAACTATTGAGAACTCATCTTTCAGTATACCCTTGTCACACAGTTTTTCAAAGGCACTAAAAATCTCTAGGTCTCATATGGCTCCAATCTTACAATTATAACATTTCCTCACATCTTGGACCATTACCACTTTTTCTGGTATGACTAACAGGGCACCAGCTGGGTCATTTTTGTATGTGACCTTAGGAATGGGTTTAAACTATGGTTGCTTTACTTCATTACTAACAAGTTGAAGCTCATGACTATCCTTTCGATTTTTTGTTTTAGACCCAAATGCCATCTTGACCAAACTAGGGTTTTAAATTAAAATAAACTTTCAAATACTATGTAGCTTGGTACTTGATGAAATACATTTGAATTGAAGAAGTAATGCCAAATTCTTGTTGAAATCTATGCAAATTGCTATTGAATCACTATTTGATTGCCTCTTTGCTCTGTGTTCAAATGACTAAAAAATGAATGATTTTCAACTTTATTAGGTTCAAAACCTAGCATTAATTGCATAATGCTCACAACTATTAACTTAGCATCCAAAGATTTCCATCCCAACTCAGCATCAACTAGTCTTTCTAGCTTAGCATATACTGAATTTTCACTTGGAAACTAAAGGTAGCTCGATATCTTCTACAAAATTTTCAAGTTTTGTCTTGGCATCTTTTCTCATGTAGATTTCTTCTTTGCAGCACTTCTTTGTTCTCTTGAGATGATGTATGATACATCTATATATATATATATATATATCAGCCCCATATACCTATCTTGTGCTTTATTGGATGAAGTGTGATCCCTTGACCTTTTGGGTGAAGTGATACCTCTATTAGATGTACTTAATCCATCTCTTCTTTGACATGTCTTCTTCATTTTTGCCTTGATGTGTTCCACATCAACCTTTTCTTTACCCTTATTGACTTTTGACTTGGGTGCCTTGGCCTTTGTTGGACAATACTTACTGACATGTCCTATCTTCAAGCAACTGAAACGCATGGTTTCACTCAACAATCTATTGTAATTTTCCTTGAAGTGTGTTCTTACGTAGTTTTGAGGAACATGACCATATTCCTGACAGTAATGACAACTTTTTCTATATTGTAATCCCAATTGTACTTGTGTGCATGATTGTTTCTCCTTGTAGGCTAATTAGGTATCCACATAGGCTTTGATCTGCACTCAAAAGCTCTATGTCCATACTTTTGGTAGTTGTAGCAATGACCATCAAATCTTGGTGTCCTCATGACTTTGGCTCTGTAACCTTGTGTTAGGTGTCCTTACATGTTATACTTGTGGTAATAACCTTTACTTTTGGATGTGTCCTACTGATTGGTCTTCTTGCTCCTACAAACATTAGTTGTGTGCCCCCTTTTATTGTAGAAATGATAAGTGGGTTAAATTTCTTACCTTTGTCACTCCTTTTCTTAGCACTCTTTGATGTCTCACCTTCTTTAGTACTAGTGAATCCTTGTCCTGAAGTATAATTTCTTGATCTTGGTGATTTAAGCAACTGCTCAAAGTGGTGGATGGCTTCACTTGACTTGTTGAAGCTCTTTGTTATCTCTATTTCTCTTTTCAACTCATTCTACATTTTAAGGGTAGAGATCTCAATGTCCTTCATGTTTAGCTCATGATGAGCATTCATCATCTGGCTAAGTGTGTCCAACTACATGTTGGAGATCTTTGTAAGTTATGTGGAATTCTCCTCAAGTCTATTTGTAAGGTTTATTTTTTTATCCTCAAGCATGGCTCTATCCTCAATTGCTCTTTTCTTTTGTTTAGTTATCTCACATAGAAACATGGCTTGTGATTCTTGTTCCATTTTAAGAGATCTTATCTCTTTTGCTTGAGTTCTATTTTTCTCCATAAGTTATGCTATTGCTGCATAAAACTCCTTGGAATCTCCATTATCAAACACTTGTGTGGTGTCAATCTCTTTGTAGTGTATGTCATTCTTAGCTATGGCTATGTCCTTCCTTCTTTTTAATGATTTTCTCAGTTCCTCTCTAGCTTCCTCAACCTTATGTAGAGTGAGGTGCACATCAATCCCCTAATTGGCTATGATCTTCCCAAGTTTGACAACTTTCATCTTTTGATCTTTCTCTCTAAGCTTTCAAGATTCTCCTTGTGAGAACTTGAGCTCTAATGCCAATTTTGGAATTTTCAAATGGGAAGAGTACTTCTGAGAGGGGGGGAGGAGTGGGCGATGGGTGGTGGGGGTGAATCAAAAGTACCTATTTTTTTTTAGACCCTCTTTAAAACATAATTGAAGGCAAAGTACATGCATGTAAATATATAAGCAAACATGAAGTAAACACATGCATCGACACATTACACAAAAGATTTGGTAACCCAAAAACCCTCCAACAATAAGAAGATAAAATTGGGGTGGGATGACACCCAAAAAATCACTGCGACAATATGTTTAACCACTTATAATGGTCTTCCCTGTTAAAGGCTTTACACTATGTCAATAGTGACATAGTTAAAGGATTTATAATAGGTTGTTAAACCCACCTAATTCAATAGGATTTTCATCACCTTTTCTCAAGGTTCTCCTACCTAGCTATTAACCTAACCTATCAACATAGGATTTCAACATCTAATACAATTGTGAGAAAGTATTAGAACAATAGACCTAATACAATGCAATCTCTAATTGTTGGGTTTAGGTACTAGATCTGCTCTTCCTATCCTGATCCTTGCTTGATCTGATCTCTATGTGTGTCCCTTCTTCAATTCTAATTAACTAGATGTGTACATGCTATTCATTTTACTAAGTTGTTGAGACCTCTGTTGATTGCTCTGTTCTCCAACAATCTCTTGATAACTCTAACAACATCAACAACCTTTTTCATTATGGTTTCCAAGTCTCCTTATAAAGATATTATAGACTTAGGGTTTGCAATGTAATCATGAACTTAAAATTTTCACTAAAATCCTTGGTTTTCACCTATTGGTTGCATGCTATCTACAATTTTTTGGATTGGCTACATGTTGATATCATAGTTAAATGCAAAGTGTTGATCTTGTCTTCTTATCCCTTCATGAGTCATGAAAAATAGTTTTTGATCTTAGTTTGTGAAGGCACAAATTACTATGTTGATCCTATTTTACTCGACACATATTGCATTACTTGTGCTTAGTTCATGTAAGTTTCTGTATTGCTCAACACTTGTTACACTCTCTATTATTTGGCATATGAACTTTCTTGAATCACTTGACATCCACTACTCTATGTTTTTCTTAGCATATGAACATTCCTAGATCACTCAACATATACTACATTCTATGTTACTTGGCATAAATTTTGACTCGGCAGCTATATACTACTCAACATCCATTTCTTTCTTGACACCTAAAGTCACTTAGCACCTATTAAGATTTTAACTTGACACATACTATGATCCACTTAGCATACATGGTGTACTCGACATATAAGGTGGAAATAGTTAAGTGTGTTGACACTTGAATGTCAAAACAATTTTATGACTAACAAATACTACAAATCAAAATCCTAAGCAAAATTTCATGTGTCACTACCACAAGTGCAACAAGCAAGGACATCAGGCACATGAATGAAAAACCAAGACCATGAGCACACAAAGATTTTAAGGATACTACTATAACTATTAGAAGTATGGACATAGAGCATATGAGTGCAGATCCAAGCCCAAGTAGTTATCAAACAAGTGCATATGACAATCATAATGAAAATTCCTATAATTGAGAATATAATACTATGTGTAGTTGTCACTATTGTTAAGATTATGGACATGTTCCTAAGAACTACATAAGAACACATTTTAGAATAGATTATAGTAGATGGGTAAGTTAGACTACATGTTTTAGTTTCTTAAAGACTAGACACATAAGAAAAAATTGTCCAACAAAGTCAAAGGCAACAATAAGTGAGTTCAACAAAGGAAAAGAAAGGAACATATTGAAGAAGTCAAAGTGAAGATGAATAAAACATGGAAGAAGAAGGAAGATTGTGGTATATCAAGTTTAGATTGTTTTACTTCACCCAATTGGTGAAGTGATCACACCATCCCCAATTTAGCAATCAAGAGGTATGTGTGGGACTGATATTGAAATGATATAAGGATTTAGTTCTAAAAAAATTATATATGCATGAAGAAATATGTGAAGTGTTGTTTAGAACCTAGAATAAATCTTTAAATTTTGTTAGTTTTCATGTTACCATCAAGCATGAAAAGTTTCATGTAAGTTTTCAAGTGAAATCTAGTTGATGTCGAGCTATTGGCCAAGCTCATAGTGGTTTACAAGCATGAATAAAATTACATGGAAACCAAGTGAGTTGGGATTACTATTGAAGCTAAGCTTATAGTTTTGTAAATACTAAGGATTAATTGCAAAGTTTTAAGGGCTATATGGTTATTTTTTATTTATTTGATATCATTTGAATTTGGAGACCAAATAAAGAGTTCAAGGTGAATTAAAGAGATCATTCCAAGCATTAATAGAATGGATTCAACCATTATTTGACACCATTTAGTAGATTTTTAAAGGTATTTATCATGTGCCAACCTATACCATTTGAATTCTTCCAAACCCTAGGTAATCAATATGGAATCTAGTTCTTCTACCACTAATGTTAAGGAGGGAAATGAAGTTTTAAATGTTCATTTAATCAATAATGAGATAGGACAACAAAACTTTAGAGAAATTCTTCATATTGCATACAAGCAAGACCCATCTAGTGCACTATGGATGATACCACCACAAGTTTTAAAGAGTCAAGATGTAAGATGTTGTTACACATGTAAGCTAGGTAGCATAGGTGACATGGAGATTAGAGACCTATATGGAAAACTATTTGAAAACGAAATATTAAAGGAGGGATTTAAAATTGTAGAAACAAAAGGGTTAACATGTTCCCTAGATTTCCCCAACACTTTCAAGATAGAGTGTATGAAGATTGTTTTGAGTAGGATTCATGATAACTCTATGTCATTAGATGTTTGACCTATAAAGATTACCAAGAGGATTGTGTAGACGTAATAGGGTATCCAACCCTAGATAGACCTAAGGCCATGAGAAGTGATGTAAAAGAGGTTATTGAGAAAAAAAATAGGTGCAGTGTGGAATAAGAGAGGAATGACAATTAACACCATCACAGATCCCCTTATTTATTTTTTAGTAAGGATAATTGTACACAAATTCTTTCAATCTAGTAGGTTGAATAATCTACCTTGTATAGTTGTTGATGTAGGTTACAAGATAGTCAAGAAGGACCATTCTTATGACGTTGCCAAGTCACTATTACAACAATTATCAAAAAACTTGGGAGCCATAAAGAAAACCAAGAGTGCATAGTGAAAGTTTGGTTGAATACTTGTTTGTATATTTTTATGTGTAGAAAACATTTCCTTCCTTTGGTAGAGTTTCATGGAAGACAAATTGATCTGTTGCACTATAGATAGGTGAATAATAGCTACTTAAAAAATTTTAAGAAGTCAATGAAACAAAGAATAAGGATATCATTGTCACTAGTTGAGAATTATTTAAATGATGTTTTCTTTCTATTTGATACTGACTTCACATATGTTTAGGTTGTAGTTCCAAGGGTGAAGTGGTTAAAGCCTCTATTCTATGAGATAAATGTGGACGAGACATCTACAAAAATTACTACTTTTCTGGCAGAAGAATTAGATGAGAAGGCTACAACCTTTGGTAACTATGATTTATCCAAGTCAAAGATAACTATGGACTTGAAGACAACATCTATATTAGGGAAGAAGAACAAAATAGTTAAGAAGCTCAAAGAAAAATTTGGTGAAGTGGTAGAAAAATATGTAAAAGAAGATGACAATGATGATGATGAAGAAGGTGAAGATGTACTAGCCCAAGCACCACTAGCCAGTACTCAAGGTCAAGAAGAAGACCAAGGTGGAGAGGAAGCATAAACTAAAGATGGTATTGAGGGAGAAGGAGCCAATGAAGCACCTATAACCAAAGAAAAAAATAAAATAAAAGATAAAGCTCTAGCAATTAGCAAACCCAAGAAGGTTGTAAAAACTACACAACCTAAGCCTATAATTCTTGCTACCTGGGCCAATACAAGAGCTACTGATAAGAAGGTTCAAGAAGTGGAAAATTCAAAAGGAAAGAGAACCAAGACAACTACATAAGAAGATAAGTTTGAGAAGAGACAAAGAAGAAAATACATTGCTCCAACTAAATAATATGAGGAGACGAAAAAATATGATGAGAGCAACCATTTTAAAGTTATAAGTCACAATCCTTCTTCTAATTTGGACAACTTGTGTGAGAATATAAAGAATAGTGTTGACTTATATAGATTCACACTTGTTGAGCTTTGATAAACATGGAAATATTGAAATGAACCAAGTGGAAAAGTCAATATATTCCATGATGGAAACATTCAAGAAGACTCCAATTTAGCTTTCCAATGCTATACCCAAGAGTCTATATGATAGAGTTGAGAAAAAATGCTAGTTTAGTCTCAATATAGAAAGGAAAATTAGAGATTCCACACTATAAAGTGTGATACTAGAATTGGATAAGGCCAAATGTCAAAGGCCATTAAGAAGTACAAAGGGTAATTTTATCCTAAATATAGGTCATTTAGTATTTTGAAAAATGACATTGAAGATGTTGTTTATAAGTCCACTTAGATATGGAAAGTAATATATGGAGTACCAATAGCTAAGGAAATTGATCAAATGCCTATTGAGGTAGGTGAAGATAAAGGTGACCATTGAAAAGAATATAGATACACAAGTAATAGTTGAAGTTGAAAAACAAACAAAAATGTGATAGATGTAGACATAGATATGGTAAAGATCAAGGATGTTTATGATATTGGAGCTGGGAACATCAATCCCTTAACAAAGAGGACATGTAAAATATATTGTTAGATAACATCACCAAGGAATTGTAAGGAAACTCAGGTACAAAAACAACTTCATACACTAATCTCTTAAGGAAACTATTGTGAAAATTCTTATAAAATACTTACAATTTCATATTCAATATTATGTAAAAAATAATATTGCAGTCAATCATGAATACAAAAAATAGATGGAGAAATAAAATACATAAAATCAAAGATATTCTGGTGGGGAAAAAGCTTTTGGCAAAAAAACCCCACCCCTCCAAAACCTTCACAATGTATTATTTTCAACTCAAAGGTTACAACACATTTGTAGTGCAAGCTCTTTTAGGACACAAAAGAATTTTCCAGTAGCAAGCAGTAATGTGCTATTCACACTGTCACCTATCTACAACCCTAAAGGTTCTTATTTAATGTGCTTTCCATTTTTAGGGAAACTTCCAAAGAACAACCATATTACAATTTTACCATTCTCTGAAAAAAGTAGGAATCTGAAAAAAAAAAATTGGGGTGATGCCTCAAACCCTGCATGCTAGATGGAGACTTGAGTGTATAGTACTTGATTATCAATTTCTACATGTCTTTCCATCTTCACTCATCATCATATCTTCCAGGGATAGCTCTTACACATCATAGGAATCTATCTTAACCATTTCAATCATGATATCCTTACACACAATTCAATATACCAACAAATGCAACTGGAGTGAGACATCAACATTCCAACTAGATATGTACACTCACATTTAATTACATTATTTGAAAAAAAAAAAATTTACAAAATAAATAATAAGAATAGGAATTATCCAAGGTTTAGACACCTTATTACTAATAGGGAAAACTATGCAATCATCCTATATTGGTGAGTGTAGATGAAATTGAGAAGGAAGAAAAGACATCTATAAAGGAGGAAACACAAGGAATATCTAAGACCAATCAATTTACTATAGTACAACCAAAAATTCCCATTGTAGCATACCCAATGAAAAAGACAACAATGGAAAATATCAACACAATGGTGCAAAATGTTTCAGTATAGGAAGTTGCTTCAGAAGATAAAGATGATAAACTAGTTCAAATAGGTCAAGAAGATACTAATGTACCTATAGCACAAACTCAAGGTGCAACTAAGATTGATGAGCAAGAAAAGGATAGGACTAAAGAGTTAGTATGGACTACCAAGCCTAAGGAGAAATTAGCAATACAAGCACTGGTTACTTTTCCATAAACTACTACTCCTCCAAGTCAAGCTCTTCATAGGCCGAATGTAGAAGCTACACCACTACAATCATCAAGGCCTAGTCCTAGAACATCCAAGCTAGATGAAGTTACATCATTTGGTGATGTCAACTTGGATTAGGAGACTACATTTCCAAAGTTTGATCTTATAGCAATCACTAGTGAACAAATGAGCATACTTTAGGATGCTCTTGCAAGGAAAAAACACCAAGAACTACTTAGAAGGGAGCATAGGCACAAGAAAGCATTGAAAGATATCAAAGACATTTTTCTTGATGCATTTATCCTATCTACATCTAAAGAAGACAAGCTTGTCATGGAGTAGTTGGAAAATATAGTGGAGAAGATAAATGATACATACTTGGATTCAAATGTTAAAATACTTGAATGGATTGAGAGGAGATTTCAAGGAAAATTTAATGAAAAGATATCAAGTTCCATCACACTTAGTCAAGTTGAATTAGCAACCAATATTGATGACGTAAAGAAACTCAAAATCTTAGAGTCAAAAGAACTTTAAGAATTTGATGAGCTCCCAAAGATAGTTGGAAGCCTTGCATGCTCAAGATGCAAACATTCTAGCTACACTAATCAATATGCAGTCCATGTTTACTCCACACATGAAGATACTACACAAAGAACTAGCCTTTGTAGAAATAGTGATGAAGAAAGATCCCCATCTCTCTACACATGAAGTTTTAGGTCACCTTGCTACTAATTTATCTATCTAGATCAAATCATTAGAAGTAGCATATGATAACTGGGATGCAACTCTAAGGAGAATACTTGAGGTCTATACAACTTTCTTGGACAAACACACTATATGTGTATAACCCTTTGACATAAGTATCAAAAAAGGGCGAGACATAAGTTTTGGGGAGAAACAATAAAGAAAAGAAAAGGAAGGATTGAAAGACACAAACAAAGTACAACATTGTTTAGCATATACAAATTTACTTAGTAGGAGTATTAGTTTGGATTTAGAACAACACAATCAACTTAGATGGAGTTATAAGATTTTGAGGTGTGAAAAATATTTGGCATTTTGATATTTTGTACATATGCCAAATAGAGATAGTGAATATCTGAGTTATACTCATAAATTAAGATCATTCATGTATGACCAAGTGTTTTGGTCACTCATGTCAGAGTGGGAGATTGTTGATCTCAAATTGGTTTTGACATATGAGTTTCTATATGCTAAATTCATTTACAAGTTAGAACTTAGTAGAACTTAGTTCATGCCAAAGAGTACTACATGTCAAGCATAACATGTCAGATAGTGCATGCCAAGTGAGTTACTTAGTAAGTTTTGAGTAAATGGTTAGTATTGAGTCACTCAAGTGCCAAGTAGTTAGTATGTGCTAGGTAATTTAGATGTTGAGTGACAACATTTAAGTTGCAGTTGATTTTGAGCATCAAGGACATTAGATGTCGAGTAAAATAGTTTTGACATAGTTTTTTGTAATGGAAAAAACTACAATGTAAACAATTTCTAGAGCCAACTTAGGGATTGTTTTGTCATCCTAGATGATAAGAATGAATCTTAATTATGAATCCCTCTGTAGTACATGCAACCAATCAGTTAAAGGGATGATTTGAATAGCTAGATGGATGAATTAGAATCATTGATTCATATCTAACCATGAGCCACCTAGGTTTTCTTAAGGAGGACAAACCCTAAAACATGGTATAAGTGAAGAGAGAAGCTTGCATGCAAAAATAGAGCATTCACGATGCCTAAGAAGTTGTGAATTAAGATACATTGTAGAATTGGTTAGAGGAGAACAAAGGAAAGGAGTTAGAGGATAGAAGTAATACATTTGATCAAAGAAGGATCAAGGATACATGCAAAGAGGTGATATGTTATCTAATGGTAGAGTGCTAACTACAAGATCATTACTGAGACATTCTAATAGCTGAACTAGTTAATTCTCTTCACAAATTAGTCTTAACAGGTTGTTCTAAATCCTTTAATAGGGTTCTTACTTCATTGTAAGTTGAAGTATTTTAAAAATGCACATTTCTAATAGGTTTTTGAAATCATTTAACTTGATAAGATCTAATAATTGTGTAAGCCTCTAATAGGGTAGACCTTTCATAGGGTAGATCATATCGCATTATCAAACACTATGACCTTTATTAGATATACTTTACAAATGCATTAGTGAATATTTATGGGTTTCATTGTTACCCAAGTTTTACCTTCTTATTGGAGAGTAATTAGGTAATCATATCTTGTGTCATATGTTTGAATCTTTATTTGTTTTCATTCTATGGATGTATATACTTAATTTGGTATTTTAGTTTACATGCAAATTATGAGATGGATATGTGGTGACTAAATTTATGCTTAATGTTTTGAAGGATTAATTCAAGCCCACAAGTTTACTTCCTATATTTTATTTCTAACAAAATCCTAACAATATTTTCTTGAGTCGACCTTGGGGATTTCCTAATTGGGTATGTGAAGGATTATGGTGTGCCAAAAGGTGGCGATTTGAAAAATCTATAGTTCTAAAATATCTCAAACCATTTCAAAATCTATTGAAACCTTTTTCCCACCCACCTTGATACTAAATGAAAACAATTAATATCTTTATAAGGTCTACTACATCTTTTGATACCAAACTTATATGGTCAACTTTGAAAACATCCTAAAATGTGCTTTTGGCCTATTTTTATGTGATTTTTACTTCAAACATGTAGTTGACGATTTTTTTATAACCAAAATTTGATGAAATGAAAAGGGTTTATTGAGAATGTTCTTATCTCTCCATAATGTAAGGTTTGTCAAATTATGAGTTTATTAAGTAATAATCACTTATTTTCTAATGGAGTTGCATATAAAGTGTGGATTGATACACTACTTGAAGAAAAACTATAAATTACAAATGGTAAAACATTTTTCAAATCTAAAAGATGTGTCACATTCTATGTTTCTTCTACTATAAGGGGAAAAAATAAAAAACTGAACTTTGTAGAGTCTTGAATTAGTTAAGGTGGTCAGACATGAGAGTTTTTTATTCCAAAAATATTAAATTTAAAAATTAATTATTATTTATTTGTTTAGAATTAAAATACCCAAAAATATGTGTCACGTCTAGGCATGAGTCTACTATTTATATCTAAAATATTATTTAAAAATATTATCATTTGATTTTGATTAAGGTGGTCAGATATACATCTACTTCTTATTTTTTCTCTAAAATTTTTGTAATATTGCATTAAAATTCAAAATTTTGACAAATCAATTTTTTTCTTTTTGAGATAAATCCTAGTAGTTTAGAAACTAGATTCTATTTGCTAAAGATTCTTTTCTCTCAACTTTTTGATATAAAGTTAATAACATGTAGAAAATTGCATATCAAGTTGACATAACCCTAATTTTTTGATTTTTTTATTGCCACTTAAGAGCATAGTTTGGTTGACCATGATCCTAGACATACCCAATTAATTATAATAGGGCCTCATTATGATATTATAATTGTTCTAAAATTACGCAAAAATGTTAGTTGATAGTCTTCACAACTTCTCACATGTGCAACCACTAACCTCGTGCATTTATTGCCATCATCACCAGGTTGTCTACTATCATTGTCTAACTACACTCATCACAATTCTATCCCTATAATGAAATACAATCCGAAGATTACAAACAACTTATTAGGTACTTTGTCACCTTATTGTCCTCTATAATTCATAAATAACCTATGCATGTCTTCAACTCTCTGTATGTGCACTTGTCCACTTCATCAGGACACAATATAAAATGCATCCTCAACTACAGTTGACATGATTATCAATACAAAATCATGTTGATAACAATTATTCAATTGTATATTTTCATTGATGTTACACAAATATTATACTCCAACTGAGCACTACTACTTGAAACTAGAAGACTTTAGTATCAGTTGAGAAAGTTTAGAATTATTTTAATAAATTGAGTCAAGTCAATCATGAAAGGAGTTTAGTGTAAATGGAGTTAGGTCAGTTACCAAGGAACTTAGTTGTAACTAAGTATCCCAAGTCTACCTGACCTTTAGCAGATTAGTTTTACCTTTAGTAGATTAGTTTTAACTATTAGTTGGTTTATTCAAGACAACTTAGTGGATTTTATTTGTTTATTTGAAATGGTATTGAAGACAACTTGACATTGGGTTTCATATATATGAAAGGTCAAGATGTTTATTCAATAATGAGAAACTAAAGAAGAAGCTAAGATGCACATAGAGAAGAATATCTAATTAAGAGCAGAGTATCCAAGGATATGAAAATAATATTTTGATAGGGGAGGATCCAAAGGATAAGCCAAAATAGTGATTTGAATCTATAATTTAGTTTCTTTATCAATCAGGTTAATCATTGTTACTCTAATAATTATAGCAGTGAATAAATCTCTTAATAAAGTTTACTTAATAGTCATTTTGTAAATCCTCTAACTAGGTGAAATTTTAGATTGAAGTTTCTTAATACCTCTAACAAAGACATTCCTAATAGGATGATTTAAATCCTTTAACAAGGTCACACCTAACAATTTTTTTTGTAACCTTTAATATGGTTGGGTCCTAATAGGGCTCACTTTAGAGAAGTGAGAAGTTGTAACTAGTTACATTGGTAGTTTTCCCAAATTAGGTTTCCATGTTTAATCTCAGTGTCTCATGCGTTCATGTTATTTTATTACTACTTTATCTTTTTGCAACTAATTTGCTAAAGGTTAATACATATCATTATCTTAAGATTTCTTTGTTAGTAGAGTTATAGTAATTATATAGTTCTCCCTAAACTATGAGTTAAAAGGGAGTTTGTATTGACATCTAAGGGATTTAGAATTTTTTTGGTGGTAACTCATTCACCCCTCCCCTCTTAGTTACTCCTCTTATATTTCAAAAAATTGGTATTAGAGCTATTAGTTCTTGCGAAAAGGTTTCAAGGACCTAAGGTAAAGATCAAGACTTCTTACAAAAGAGAGATTCCCAACTTGAAGAGAGAAAACTTCAAAGCATGTAAAGAACTCATAAGGATGCATTTGGGAACCATTTGAGATATAGGCCTAAAATACCTAAAGAACCAATTTGTGTCACCTCCTAATCCTTTGACTATGGATCAAATGGTAGATAAAAAGAATCACAACATAATGATGATTGACATTTCTTCTATTCTTAATTATGTTGAATCTAATGAAGTCACAGATTGTCCTATTACTCATGAAATGTGTAACAAAATGCAAAAGATCTATGGAGGATATGACAATGTGAGGAGAGAAAATTTAGAAAGTTTAAGATGTCAATTTGATCAGATGAAGATGAGAGAATGTGAAAATTTTGTAAAATAAAGGGAGAGAATCAAAGCAAGTGCAAGCGTAATAAGATCTCCACGAGGAAAAATAAAATATGAAAAAATAGTTAGCAAGGTATTCTGAACTCTTATTATTATTTATGCAATTATATTTTCAACTATTTAAGAGATGTATTGTGATCTAGAAAGTTATATAACTTTGGATGCACTAGTGGGAAGGTTAACAATTTTTGAGTTGGATAATTTTGACATCTTCCTAGATCTTGCAACATAGAATCAACATTCAAAGAAAAACTAACCCCTGCTAGAAAGGGAGGGAACTCAAAAGACAAATAGTCTAATAGTGAAGATGAAGAAGAATTTGATGATGATCTTGAAGCCACTGAAACCCTACTTGCAAGGAGGCTACCAAAATAAAAAGATAAATATAAAGTAAAAATTCCATTGATTTATTTTTCTTGTGAATAATTTGGTCACATTCTACAAAGTTTCCAAACATGAAAAGTAAAAACAATAGAAAATGTAGCTAGTTCAAAGGAAAGAAAGATTTCAAGAGCTATAATGACTACAAAGACAAAGGTAAGAAATGTTGTTATATTGCTAAAGATTTTGACTATGATAATGAAGATGAAATTGTATATATTTCTATTAAAGATGAATTAGGTGATAAGGATAATGAAAAGATGGAACTTATTTCTCATGCTAGCAAGAATGACACATGGATAATAGATAATGGTTGTTCTAATCACATGACTAGTGATTAAACTAAATTTGAACGCTTGGAGCACTATGATGGAAGAAGTATTAAATTTGGAAATAATGAACCATGTTATGTGAAGGTAAAATGTTGTATTTAATTGACTAATGGAATAAAATGTGATAATTCCTACTAGGTTAAAGGACTAAGACATAATATTCCAAGTATGACATAGCAGAACAAAATTGGATTCAATGTAGAATTCATGGATGGGAAGGCATGGCTTCTAGATGGTAAAGGAAAACTAATTGGAACTAGAAATTAGACAAAAGCTAAAAGGTAAATTTTTTTTACCTTGAATTCATTAAAACTACATCTTTGCTAGCTTAAAAAGAGGAACCCAAGTCACAAGCTATGGGAACCAAGTCTTAGACATAGGAAAATGAGTTGTAGTCAAGGGAGATATTGAAGACCTTTGGAATAGAAGATTCCAAACTAGTTGAAACACCTATGTCTACTAGACATAAGTTATCCAAGAATGAAAATTCAAAAGAGGTAAATATGACTACCTATAGATCTATGATTGGGAAACTTTAGTATAATGTTCATACAATAGCTGATATTGCATTAGAAATTGGTATAGTTGCAAGATTGTCTTCAAATATTAGAGAAAATTATATGATGGCAATCAAAATAATTATGAGATATCTAAAAGGAACTCAAGATTATGGTCAATGGTATAGGAAATGAGGGAACTTCAAGTTAAAATCCTTTACTAATGTTGATTTGGCCAAAAGCATTGATGATAGGAAGAGCGCCAGTGGAGGAGCATTCTTTCTTGAAAAGAGGTTAGTACCTTGGACAAGAAAGAAGCATAATTGCATCTCCCAGTCTATAATAGAAGAAGAATATTAGACAACAAATGCCACACACACTGATGAATGTTAGACAGTCAATGAGGCAAATTAGACGTCCACAAATATTTTCTCCCTCTTTGTATTCTATTTTACTTATTGATGCTGGTGAACCTAAAAGTTATGATGAAGCTGTGTAGGTGGATACTAAGATTCAGTGGGAGTTTGCAATGAAAGATAAAATGGACTCTTTGCTAAAGAATAAGACATGGGATTTGTGCAAGTTGCCTATAGGTAAAAAGGCTTAATAGAATAAGTGGGTTTATAGGTTGAAATAAGAGGAAGGAGGTAAGAAAAGATTTAAAGCTAGGTTAGTTGTAAAACGATTTGCACAGAAAAAGGGAATTGATTTTGATGAGACATTTTCTCCTGTTGTTAAAATGACTTCTATTCATATTGTTTTAAGTCTTGTGGCTACTAAATATTTTCATTTAAAGAAATTGGATGTTAAAATAGCCTTTCTTCATGATGATTTGGATGAAGAAATATATATGGCTCAACCGTAGGGTTTTGAGGTCAAAGGTAAGGAGAACTTAGTGTGCAAATTGAAGAAAAGTTTATATGGCTTAAAGCAAGCACATCGGAAATGGTATCTAAAATTTGACAATTTTATGCATGAACATGGATATAATAGGTGTCATTCAGATTATTGTGTTTATTTGAAGAGGTTGGATGATGATAGCTACATTATTTTATGTTTATATGTTGATGATATGCTTGTAGCTGGGTCTAACATGGATCATATTAAGGGGCTGAAATGCCAGTTAGCACATGCATTTGCTATGAAGGATTTGGGAGTAGAAAAACAAATCCTTGGTATGAAAATTTGTAGAGATAGGAAGAATAGAACATTGACACTATCTCAGGTTGATTATGTTGAAAAGGTGTTGCAATGTTTCTCTATGGAGCATACTAAAGCTGTCAATACACCTTTACCTGGTCATTTGAAATTGACTAAGGAGATGTGTCCTAAGACACAAGAAGAGGAGTATAAGATGTCTAAGGTACCCTATGCTTCAGCTATAGGAAGCTTGACATATGCTATGGTATGCACTAGGCCAGATATTGCCCATGCAGTGGGAGTCGTTAGCAGGTATATGAGTCATCCAAGATTTGAGCATTGGAATGTTGTCAAGTGGATTCTCAGATATTTGAGAGGAATATCCAATAAGTGTTTACACTTTGGGGGCTCTACTACTGATTTTCATGGCTATGTTGACTCAAATTTGGCAGGGGATATTGATACCAGGTGGAGCACTATAGGTTATGTCTTTACTATTGGTGGGGCAACCATGAGCTAGGTTTCTAGGTTACAAAAGATTAATGCTCTATCCACTACAGAGGCAAATTATGTTGCTACTATAGAGACAACCATAGAGATAATATGGCTTTAGTTCTTCTTGGAAGAATTGGGACATCCTCAGAAGGATAATTATTTGTCACGGATAGTCAGAGTGCCATTCATCTTGCCAAGAATTCAGCTCTGCATTCTAAGACCAAACACATATAGTTGTGGTACCATTTCATTCGATCAATTTTGGAGGATGGATGGTTAAAGCTGGAGAAGATACATACAAATGACAATCTAGCAAATATGTTGACAAAGGTTGTAACAAGGGAGAAGTTGAACTCCTCTTCAGCTTTGCTTGGTCTTTTAGATTGAACATGAATAAAAGAACAGCAGAGTCCAGGGTGGTTTGATCTAGTGGGAGCCCCATATGGTAGTGGTATTGTTATAGGATCAGTCTCCAAGTGGGAAATTGTTGTTTAGTCTGGAGCTTGATCAGTCCCCAAGTGGGAGATTGTTAGATTATGGTGACTGATCAGGAAAGTATTGTACATACTCCATAATTATTGGGGTTCGCCAATTTTTTTTTTTTTGGTACTATTCGTAGTTTTGTCATTCATAGATTCACCATTAAAGTTATGGGTAATTTATGGCCATGTTATAACCCTAAGGCAATTTAATACTTGTATAAAAGGGTTTAGGATTGAGTATTTTCAATATAGTGTGATGCAAAATTGCTTCTTGTGGCAATATTGAGATGTAAGGGATTACAGATTGTAATCAAGTTGTAATCACTGGATTGTAATAAGATCAAACTTGCTATTTGGTGGACATAGCCTAGGGATTGGGTGAACCACATTAAAATATTGGTGCCTTGTGTTCATTTCTGTGTGATCTAATATTTTCTGTTATTGGTTATATTTGCATGTAGTTTTTATTTTCTTTTCGTGGTTTATCCTAACATTGTGTCCATGCGAAAGAGGGAGATTGTTGATAAAAATTGTTCAATTGTATATTTTCATTGATGTTACACAAATTTTATACTCTAATTGAGCACTTCTATTTGGAACCAAGTTTAAAAGACTTTAGTATCAACCAAGCAAGTTAGTTACCAAGGAACTTAGTGGTAAAAAAGTGACCCATTTATAGGCAACCCTCAATATATTAGTTGTATGTATTAGTTGGTTTATGTGAGCTAACTTAGTGGATGTAATTTATGTATTTGAAAGGGTATTCAAGCCAACTTGACTTTGGGTTTCATATATATGAAAGGTCAAGATGTGGATTGATTAATGAGAAAGTGGAGAAGAAGATAAGGTGTGAATAGAGAAAGATATTTAACTAAGAGTAGAGTGTCCATGGATCTATAAAGAATATTATGATCAAGGAGAATCCAAAGGATAAACTAGAATAGTAAGATGAAACTACAATTCAATTGCTTCATCAATTAGTTCAATCATTGTTACTCTCTAACAATTGTAGCAATGAAGAAATATCTTAATAGAGTTGACTTAATAGTCATTTTGTAAATCCTCTAACCAAGAAGCATTTCTAAATTGAAGTGTCTTAAGACGTCTAACAAGGCCACTCCTAATGGGGTGATTTAAATCCTTTAATAGGGTCACACCTAACAATGTGCTTTGTAACCTTTAATGAGGTTGTCTCCTAATAGGGCTCACTTTAGAAGAGTGAAAAGATGTAACTAGTTGCATTGGTGGTTTACCCAAATTGAGTTTCCATGTTAAATTGTGGTGTGTGATGTGTTTATATTATTTTCTTATTGCTTTTTATTTCTACAACTAAGTTAATAAAGGTTAATGCACATTATTATCTTAAGATTACTTTGTTAACTGAGTTATAGTGAATATCTAGTTCTAATCAAGTTGTGAGTTAAAAGGAAGTTTGTATTGACATCTAAGGGATTTGAAATTGTTTTAGTGGTAAGGTAAAAGAAAAAACTTGTGTCACCCTTTTGTAAAGGAAAAGGCTAACAAAAGTATAATTGTTCACCTTTAATGAAAAAAATGTTATTGCTATTTTGAATTTGGAAATGAAGTAAACTAATGAAATGTGTAGAAAATGGATGAATTTTAAGATTATAATTTTTAATAATTATTTGGAATAAGAATTGATATATTTTCCTAATTTTTATAGATAATTTTTAAGGTGCTAAAAAGCACTAAATATTAGCAGTCTGGTTCGCACCACAAAACTATATAGAAATAAACTTATTTACCTTTGATCTCATACTATGTCATAGATAACATATATATATATATATATATATAGAACAATCAAAAATAAAAATTGGCTTTGGACCCATATTTTCTATTTTATACGAATTGAAATTTCAACTCACCCAAAATCAATAGTTTTGATCTCCCACCACATTTTTCAAAACAAATTTATTCTAACTAAGAGAAAAAATATACATTCTAAAAGAGGATTCTCTCTTCTAGAATGTCATATAATTTTTAGATTTTTATGATATGATTTAATATTTTGTTTTCTCAAAATTGACGTCTTTTCGAGTGTTAAAATATGAAGTGGAATTTTTTATTTACAATATATGATATCTAATTAAAACACTATAAACTCTATATGAGAATATTCTTGACTCTAAGCTCTATAAAATGGTGTTTATATGTTATTTAAAAAATCATAAAAAATAGTAAAAGTTATTGAAATGCCATTTTCCTAAAATAAATTTATTTCTTTAGTACTTGGATACAAACTAGTATAAAGCATGCATTTAGTAGACATTTATCTAGATCATTTTTTTTTTTTTAAATTTGAATTTTAGATAGAAATACTCAAATTCAGTCATTTTGATAAGTCATCCTAAATGGTGACACAAATTTGTACTTTTACCTAGTAACTAATTCATGCATCCCCTCTTAGTTACTCCTCTTATGTTTCTAACAAGTCTGTATGATCTCCTTCTCTGTCTACTACTATGTTAGTCTTCATAGAACCAATATCACCTTGACATCAATTAAAAACACTATCATGAATACAACATGTCAATCTTGTCAACCATCTCTCCAATGCTTAGGATACTCCCCTAAAGGAATACCATCAATGTTCATGCTAACATAAAGTTGTATTCTTCTGACTACCAAAATCATCTCTATTTGAATACTTTTTTACTCAAATAACTTCGAGGCAAAAGGTTTACCTTGAAACTATGTGTTATTTATATAATAAAAATAGTTACTTGAAACAAAATCTACATATACAAGTTTAAATTCAAACACAAATATTTAGGATAAATGGTTTTCAAAAAATAAGTTTGGTTCATTTTTAGGATAAATGTCTTGTGCTAAGAAAATTTATTGCATTTTTTTCACCCAAAATTATCCATGTAACAACTTAACTCTTTTTGGAAAATAATTAGTTGAATTCTCAAATTTTCACATCAGAATACTTTTCTAAAAATATTAAATTGTTAATTTTGTCAAATTATAGCCTAAAATATAATGTTTTTAATTTTTTGATTAATTTTATTACAATTTTGAAAGTTACTACAAGTAGTTTATTGTATTATTGTGTTTAAGAGTGTCAAAAGTCATACTATTAGTGTAATTTTTTAAATTTCCTAGTGGATTATTTATTTTTCTCCTTGGGACTAGGTTTTTCCTAAACTTTTAATAATCTTGCTTAGGTTAATAAATCATGTGTTATTTAGTAAGTGGTTGTGAGGTGTCACCTTCGTACATCTGAGCATCCATTAGGCTTTAGTCTGATAGATGGTTGCTCCTCATTGGTCAGTGTTACCACCTCCTCCCTCTTTCTAGTCCATATAAGCATGCTACCAAGCGTGTATTTGTAATCAATTGCTTTTGCATCTTCTTAATGTAATTTTTCTTCTAGCATTTTCATTACTCTCTTGGAGACTAATTCTATGTTGATATTTTAATTTTCTATCATTTGCATTCATAGTTTAAAGATATCTTTTTTTGCACTAGTTTTCACGATTATTAATCTTTTCATATTGTAACATGGTACCAAAGCTTTTCTATGTGCAAGAGTAGATTATAGTTTCCTTATTTGAGAGATTTGGTCAGGGGGAGGCACTAATAAATCTTATTGTGGGTTTTAAAAAAACTCAGTATGCTCTTCTCTTGCATCTTCGGATAATCTTAAGAATAAAAAAAAATTGACAAAAGAAATTTTAATCTCTATGCTTTTAATCTCAAATATGACAACCAATGTGATATTTGGTGTTTTTAACTAGTATCGTAGGTTCCAGCATGCCATTGATTGAATTAGGTAGCTGATTCAACCTTTACAAGTCATCATTTGGTTGTTGGGGTTGTTTCTTTGTTATTAGGGCCACTTTTTTTTGTTAAAGGCATATGATTTATACTATAGCTACATCTTCTATACATCAGTAAGATAAGCACTTTCTAGGTTTTGTTTGTAGCACTGAAAAAACATCTGGGTATTTTTTATTTTTTGCATATAACCTATATATTTTATAGAATTGAGAATATGCTCTTTGTGAGGGTTTTGTAATGCATTGAAATCAAAACCACTTAGTATTTATTGCTAGTGGTATTTTTAAGCACACTAAAATAAAGTGCCAAAACATATTTCTTTGGGGGGTTATTTGACTTTGAGTGGGGGTGGGGGGAGGGCATTGTCGTGTTTAGGTTCTCTTCTTTTTTGGCATCTCTTCTCTACATTTCTTCATCATGGATAAAAAAAAATTCCCATCCTAACTCCATACAATTACTTTGAGTGGAAACCATGAATGAAAAATCACTTAAAAAAAGTTGTATTAAATAGGGTAACTATGGGACTTGAAACGAAACCTAATAAAGATGAAGATAAGCCTAAGTGGTTTAACAAATGTGATGAGGCATATGGAACATTGTGTTTGTTTTTTTCACCTGACTTTTTATTTCACATTGATTCTTTGGATGCACCAAATGAAATATGGATAAAGCTAGAAACACTATTTGGCACACAAGATTCAATGAGGGGCCATATGTTGGAAAATGAACTAATTAGTTTAAGTCCAAGAAATTTCAACATATTCTAGGATTTCTTCACTAAATTAAAATGACTAAGGCTACAGTTAAAACAATGTGGAATTGAAGATAAAGATGAACAATTGATTCTTAGTATTCTCTCTAAGCTAAGTTCAGAATATTTTGTGTTTATCTCTACCTTCTATGCTACTAAGGGTGCACTTGGTACTTAATTCACCATGTCATCTTTAGATGATTTTTCTATAAATCTCACTTGATAATAGGACAAGATAATTTAGATGGGCACTCTTAAGTCCTCTAAGTCACATGCCTTGGCTGCCAAATAGGGCACAAAAGAACAAAAAGGACAAAGTAGTAAAAACAATAGTAAGGATAAGAAACAAAAGAATACCAAGGAGAAGAAGAATTCGATATTAGTTACTTCAAAAGAAACTAATGATACTCCATCTTCCAAGGGTGATAAGATTAAGATAGGAAAGGTCCAATGTGCCTATTGTAAAAGACCTAGTCATGATGAACATAAATGTTTGAAGAAACAAATTGATCACTTGACACACATTTTGGAGAAGAATAATATTAGTGTCCCTAGTCTATAAAATAAAGTTTGAATGAAGGGTCTAAAAAGGAAAAAGAAAATAGTAAGGGCAAAGAAAAGGGCAAGGCCTTGTTGTAGTTGCTCCCTCACCATCCACTTGGGTTCTTGATTCAGGTGCTTTGCACCACATGGAATCATCTAAGGAAGAACTTGCATCCTTGGAGCTATCTACTATGCCTTCTATTTTGATGGATGGTGACACTCCTATTGAGGTCTATGGGAGGGAACTATTTATTTGGTGGATGGAACATTCAATGATCTTCTTTGTGTACCCTCATTATCAACTAATTTCCTATCGATATACCAGATTACTCACTCAGGTTCAAGCAAGTGGGTTGAGTTCACTCCTAATTCAGTGGAGATATGTGAGTTGAACAATGATTTGATAGTTGTAATTCAGAAAGTAGATCATAAGTCACAACTCTATCTATTTTCTCACTTTTTTCCTAATCCTCCTTTGATTGTTTCACTCGCTCACTCTAATGATGTGAGAAAATTATGGCATGAGAAATTTGGCCATCTTAACTTTCACTACTTTCATTAGCTTAACTAGCAGAGCATGGTCACATGGTTGCCTTTAGTTTAGTTCTTATGAAGTGTTTGTTAAGGTTACATTCTTGGTAAGCATCCTAAGGAAAAGTTTGACAAAAGTAAGGCATGGAGAGCTTCATAGATACTAGAGATAGTTCATAGTGATTTGGCTAGTCCATTTCAGCATCCTTCTTTAAGTAGGGCCTAATATGTCCTCACATTCATTGATGACTTTTCTCAATATACTTGGGTGTACTTTCTCAAAAAAAAGTCAAAGTTATTTGATCATTTTAAGGACTTCAAAACTTTTGTAGAGAAGCAATCTAGGAAAGCCATAAAAGTTTTGCACATAGACAATGATGGTGAGTATGTCAACCATTGGCTTGAAATATTTTGCACTTTAGAGGGGATTGATTTGTAGTATTCAGTTCCATAGAATTCTTAGTAGAAAAGTGTTGCAAAATGAAAGAATAGATCCTTTAAGGAAATGGAAAACTATATGATTCACTCTAGATCTCTTGCACCATAGTATTGGGTAGAGGCCATTAATTATGCTCGTTATATCTAGAACAATGTTCCTCACCAAACCTTGAAGGGAGTTACTCCTTTTGAAGCTTGGAGTAGTCAAAAACAATCATTTAATCACTTTTGAATTTGTGGCTCTCTTGGATGGGCTCACATTCCTATAGATAAATGTAAGGCCTTGGATCCACATAGTAGACCGTGCATATTTGTAGGTTATCCTAATGGTATGAAGGGTTATAAATTTTTCCACCCTACTATGCACAAGTTATTTATTGAGAGGAGTATTTAGTTTGAGGATAGATCTTCAAGTCCACTTTCTATCACTTATCCAACTCCTTGTGTTTTGACATTGGAGTCACTTGGAATACATGGTAGATCTTATGATGTGTCAGAATCACCTGAATAGTCTTCTACTTGCACTTTTGATGTAGGTAGTGATTTGAAGTACTCACCTCCTTCCTCTCCTAGTCATCATTTAGAGGTTAATGATTCCTCTCTAGATTCTCCATCTTTCAATCCACTTTGGGCTAGATAGACCTTGCAATCTACATGTGATTGGGTTGGGCATCCATTAGACACCAAGCGGATTTGTTCACAATTCCAAGATGCTCCACATGTCTTCATTACTACTGCCTCAGATTCATAGTCCTTTCATGAGGCTTTTGGCATTCCTGAGTGGGATGCATCTTTACAGGAAGAGTATAGTTCCTTGATGAGGAACTACACTTGGGATCTTGTCCCTCTTCCTAAGGGAAGAGAACTTGTTTGATGTAAGTGGATCTATCAGAAAAAATTTACAGTAGATAGGTTAGTCAACAAGCACAAGGCTCGCTTGGTCACCAAAAGATTCTCCTAGGTCCTGGAATTGACTACTGAAAGAGTTTTGCACCAGTTGCCCAAATGAATTCCATTTGACTTGTTCCTTCAATTGTTACAACTAATCATTGGGAAGTACATCAAATGGATGTGAAAATTGTCTTTCTTCATGGTGACCTTCATGAGGAGATCTACATGGAGCAACCATAGGGTTTCATTCAAGATTCTTCACTTGTGTCTCATCTTTAGAAGTCTCTTTATGGCCCGAAATAGGTTCCTTAGGCCTGGTATGCCAAGATGGACTCCTTCCTTCTATTAGTTGGGTTTACTCAGTGTCATTTGGATCCTAATGTCTACATTCTATAATAGGGTGATTCACTCCTATTTTTGGTTTTGTATGTTGATGACTTGCTGATTATAGTAAGTTCTTCACCCACCATTAAGGTTGTCAAAGTCCCCTTTAGGATAGTTTCTTGATGAATGACTTGGGCTTATTGCATTACTTTCTCAGGATTGAGATCTTTCAGTGTCCTTTTGGGATCACCATAATACAGTCCAAGCATGCTCTAGATTTACTCTAAAGGTTTCATATGGCTAATTGTAAGCCTACTCTGGCTCCCTCACTTTCTAGAGTCAAACTTGAGGCTCAATGTTCTTCTCCACTTGTTGATGGCACCTTGTATCACCAACTTGTTGGGAGTCTCATTTATCTAACTCATGCGAGGCCCGACATCTCATATACTATAGGTATGGTCTCTTAATTCATGTAGGAGCCTCATTAGCTACACTAGAAAGTAGCTAAGTAGATCCTTCACTATAGTTAGGATTCTCATAGTTATGGTCTCACTATGCATTAGGTATTGAGCTTGATTTTTTGGGCTACATAGATTTAGATTGGGTGGGTGATTCCTAGAATTGCAAGTCTACTTTAAGTTACAACTTCTCACTTGGTTCGGGTCTTTTTTATTGGTCAAGAAAAAAATAGTCTACTATTTCTCTATCTTCTATTGAGGCTGAGTGTCGAGGGACTATGAATGCCACCATTGAGGTCATTTGACTTCAACATCTTCTTTCTAAGTTCAGTATTCAGATCAAATGACCATCAATCATATTTTGTGACAACCAAAGTTCCATTTAGATCTCCTAGAATCTAGTCCATCATTAGTAGACCAAACACATAGAGATCTACATGCACTACATTTAGGATCTCATCCATGGTCACGTCATCAACCTTCACTATTTTCTAACTTTAAAACAAGTTGCTTATATCTTCACCAAACCCTTTATTGAGAGCAAGTTCCTTGATTTATGAGCTTTGTTGGCAATGCGAGATGATTCATCTTTTAGGGGGCCTATTCCTCTCACTTGTAGTCCTAACTTTTTGTGGTGTCTCTTTTCTCTCTCTTTTGGGGGACTTTTATGTACATGGGTACCTCATTAGGCCTAAATTTCTAGGACCCATTTCTACATCCACCTAAGCCTCACTTATGGGGGGGTGTTAGTGTAGAATTTTCATTTCCTAGTGGGTTATTTATTTTTCCTCTTGGTACTACATTTTTCCTACACTTTTAATAAACTTCCTTAGTTTAATAAAGCATTTCTTATTTAGTAAGTGGTTGCAAGGTGTCACCTTCCTACATGTGAGCATCCATTAGCTATCTTAGGAAGATACTTTGCTATCTTTAGTCTGATAGATGGTTGCTCCTCATTGGTTGGTGTTGCCACCTCATTCCTCTTCCTAGTCTATATAAGCATGCTACCTAGCTTGTATTTTTAATCAATTGCTTTTGCATCCACTTAATGTTATTTTTCTTCTAGCATTTTCATTACTCTCTTGTTGACTAACTCTATGTTGCTATTTTGATTTTGTATCATTTGCATTCATAGTTTAGTTATCTATTCTTTGCATTAGTTTTCTAGGTTATTAATCTTTTCATATTCTAATGCATACAACTATTTTCTTAATCTTGTAGTACAAGATATAGCTTCTTCTTTTTTATTTTACCAAAATTCTTAATCTAGAGAAAAAGGTAATAAAAATAAAAATTGTATCTTCCAATCTTAAATAAAGCTTAAAAGATAAAAACACTAACTCCCAAAATCTCATATAAAATTATGTTTTAAGGAAACTATATGTCATTAACAAAATCTTAACATCAAGGTAGAACCTCTTAATACATTGATTATAACATAGTAAATAAAGATTTTTTTTTGTTGTTACTCATCAATGCTTTTTTTAATAGAATTTGATGCCTAACATTTAAAGTGAGCTTGAAGTGTGTCTAAAGCTATAGGATATAGAAAAGGAAAAGGAAGTCATAAATTTAGCACTAAAATAAGGTAATTGTTAAAGCATCAAGAATAGAGAGAGATGCTTTAATGTATGATCTCACCAATGATACAATTTATTGTATATAAAATTTTCTTTAATAAACCCAAAAAAGAGATCATTCTATATAAACATACTTTATGTAAAAGGAAGGTATGTCTTCCTAAACATCCCTAAATTATGCAGAAAATGAAATGATGTAAGGAATGGTATACCTTCTCAAAGTCCTCTGACTGGAAACAAAGGCAAATGCATTAATTCATATATAGGATATTAATTGTCATAGGCAGTACTAGAATTTTTCATCCTCATTCTTTCCCCCCAGTACATGCACATTGAACAAGGTAAAAATATTTTGTAAATTATTTTAAATATAATATAGGGAATTAAGATATTTACTAATATAAATAAATTAGAAGTGTCAAAAAATAGAAAATATTAAAATATATTAAAAAATAAAAACATAATATTTAAAAGGATAATCTTCTACAAGGCATGGTTGATATTAAAATATCTAAACAAAAATTGGCATTCCATAAAACATTCATCAGTTTAAATATATTGATATTATTAATAATAAATATTCCTTGAAAATTAGTTATATTAAACAATTCAAAAAAAATGTTGTCTTTATTTTAGACATTTCATCAACTTTGTTTATTGATATAGAGGGATTATTCAAAGTAGCCCGAGACTAACTAAGACCACAATTATGTTTGTTTAAATATTTAAACAGAGTCATTATTTTTAATATTTAGATTTCTTTTTAGTTTCCTAAGTTAATCTTATTGATTAATACTTTTCATTAGAAAATATTTGAACAAGGTCATAAGGACCTTACAACTTTTCCATTTTAGCATAAAGTTGTTAAAATACTTTCATATATGAACCTGCAAATCATTTTGAAACCTAAATATAAATAACATTAAATATTAAGTAATTAATTAATTGGTATGATTTTAAAATTCACACATAATATTACTTTTAAGCATTTCAAATTTGAAAATTATTTTTAAATTATTTAATAGCTTCTTGATTCGATTCCTTGTCTATTTTAGTACAACATTTTAGATGATACTTTGTAATCCATCATCAAGATGTGACTTGATGTTTAGTTTTTAAAAAATAAAAAAGTTATGCTTAATATAGAATAATTGATTCTATTTTCTAAAAAATGTAAAAAATTATTATATTTTATTATTAAAAATACTATTTAAATTTCAACTTTATAGACAACAAGAGTTGAGAGTTATAGTCTCACCTTTGTAAAAAAAGGGAAAGTATGAAGTAATGAAATAGGAGGAGAATTTGATAAAATATTTATCAATATAATAAAATGAAATGTGATCATTAAAAATTTAATATTAAACATTGTGTATTATTCATACATAAATACTGGTTAATAAAGGTTGAAAATGTGCAACTAAATATCAGCAATACATGAATGGAAATGCATTTTTTTATATTATTACATGCTTAATTGCCACTCATAATCTTCATGGCATTTATTTGTCAGACCTTCAAAAATTTATCATTTTGGGTAGAAAATTGACTTAAAATGTGCCAATTTTGAGCTTTAAAAATGTCAACTATTTATTATTATATCTTTTGATTTTATAATTCTAAGCACTTTGGCTCATCTCAAACTTCATCCAACATTTTGAAAACTCAAAAGTGCAAATCAAGAATTATGCTAAGCTAATCATAGATTCCCAAATACATACTTTAAATCAATTAATTAAAACAAAAGAGTTAATAAACTAATTAAAAAAACACATTTTCTATCAATTCTGTAACCTCTCCTGAAAATAAAGTTAAGCAATTATCTAGATTCATTAACTTACAAAAGAAAAAGTTAAAGCAATCATTATAAAAAGCATATTTTAAATGAATTCATTAACCATTGAATTTTATAACTACTTTTGTTTATGAAAAGAAAAAGCAAAAGGGGCAAACTGCACAGCTTGAATAATGCCACGAAGAAATTGAAAATAAAATAATTTGTGGCCTTTCCCAAATGAAAAACTAATAGGCAATGTAGACACATGTTTTTAGAAGAATAGTTAGTTACAAAGAAATTGCATGACCTTTTGAATTATAAACCAGAAATCTCTAAAGAAATATACATTGTATGACTAGAATCTTGATTTTTTGGAAAAATATCTCAATTATTATGGTATAAAGAAGCTAAAACGGGCAGCTTCATTTTTTTATTACTAAATCCTTAAAAGACATTGCATATGGAATGTGATACCTCATATGCATGATGACTTCTATGACTAAACAACCACCAGTCATGGCAGTTTAGGATCTTCTGGAATATGTGTTGTACCAAGGCTCAAGCCAACCTACTGTATCCATCAAATACTAAATAAAATTTGAAATGATTTATGTTACTAACCTTCTCAATGATGGAAAGGAACAACTATGACCATCCAAGTTATCCATCAAAGTGTAGATGAAAGACATTTGTTTTTGCAAGAAGGTATGTGTTGGTTATTGAATGCTATCACATGTTTCTTTGATGATTACATGCATGAAATTAATATCAATGCAGGGCCAAGATTTGCAGATGTACCCTAAAAATTGCTTGTCAAATTCTCATAAGTTTGAATACTAAATGAAAGTGCATGCAATGTTTGTTGAATTTGTGAATACATCATTATTTATTTTTACAAAGTACATTTTGGTAAATAATGAGTCCTCTCCCACAATGAATTTTTGAATTCCTCTAAGAGCATCATCTCATGAATGTGAATATTGCAGTGTTTTTCATGCTAAAATGGGTTAGGTTATCTACTTGCAAAGAATCTAGCTTTCTCATAGGAGTGTTCAATGGAAGTGAAATCATATGTGGGTAATGCACAAAATGGATTATGTTTAAAACGTAGTTGATGAAAGCCCAATTTGTGTGCCAAAATAGAATTTGAAATGGAGTTTCAAATAGCCATCCATGAACAAGAGAATGGATGTTGTTCTCCATGAATGTAACACGTAGTTTGAGGACTATGAAGCCAACTTGATATACATGTATGGAAACTATAAAAAAATTAAAGAAAGCATGCAAAGTATTTGAAATAATCCCTTAATGAAATGAAGCTATGAAGGCCACCACCTTTTGTATTATTCTCCTACCCCTAGTTTCATTTAAATGAAAAAATAAAATCACCACAATAAATCTCCTGCTCACAATGATGAATTTGAACTAATTATTCTAAAAAATTAAATAATTTGAAGGATTGACACCTAAGTGTTTAAATTTTTTATATTTGTCTCTTAGCTTCTTTTTATGACCAAATGAAAATTCCTTATAGGTATCACCTAATATCAAGTGGATAGAGGTAACTACATCATTTTTTGGGCCACCCTATCCATCAATTACCTACTTTCTTGACTATAGTTGGTGTTAGATAAGCCACCTCTAGCCCTTTTCTAGATATGTTGTTGGTGCTATTCAAGCTACTAATGTTGATGGATCAGGACTTTACTATGTCTATATTGATAGTGCATTTAATTTTTCACCACGCAATATGCAATCAAACCTTAATCACCAAGTTTCCCCCTTCTTCAATGCTATGATGCTCAAATGTATTCCCTAAAAGGAGAAGTGAATAGTCCATAGAAGCACAAGTGAATAGTAATAGAAACCCTTTAGACTAAAATTTTAAAATTTAGTTGATAAAAAAATAGAATTGACAATGTTTCCTAATTCAATATAATGGCCATGAGCTATTTACATATCTACACAACCATCAGGATTAAAAGAACCTCACACTCCTACTATCATCATGCCTCATAATATTTCTTGTAATGAAATAAGACTGGATGGACAAAAAATTCTTAAAATAATACATTTATTACCAAACACATTTGGCTTCTGGATGTAGAAGGAATGCAACACATTGATGGAAATTTGTGCATGAAAAAGGCCACAATAAATACTTTACACAAGACTCTCCACCACTTTCCACCACTTCACCCATTTCCATGTTCATTGAACTCAATTCTATGCCAATTTTTTTGAAAAGAAAATTAAAAAAATCACAAGGGAAAATGACATTAGCCAATGAAAAATTAGAAAATTTTTAAGAAGAAATTCATTTCAATTGAAATTAATCTAAAAAATATAATGTATAGAAAATATCCTATGCTTTTCACAAAAATTTACGTATGAACTATTAGAGAAAAGAGGATTGAAAACTATTGTCTCCACCTATACATAGGCAAGACTAAACATAAATTATTTATAAAAAATGATTTATAATACAACTCTTTCCTATGTGAGTTCAAATATATTAAGTCTTAACAAATAATAATAATTAATTTACATTCTTTAGTCAGTGTTTTCTAATCCACAATCATATACTTCTATAGAAGGAAATTTTCTCCTGCTGCCATAAAATTGTACCCAAGAGACTCTTTTAAAAGGCCATGAATTTCTATGTCATATGAGCATTCTCTATGACAATAGATTTCTATACTAAGCTCCCTTGTACCAGGTTTGAATACTGCTACATAGGCTCCACTCACCCCACCTTCATTGCAGGTGCTACTGATCCTCATGATTGGCCTATGCCAAGCATTCTTGCCTCTCATGCTTTTGTTCCTCATGCTTTCATCTAGGCTATTGTCATATTTGTGTTAGAAAAGTGATGTTGAAGTTGTCATCAAAGGTCTTAGTTTCATTGTCAAACTTGGATAGATTTGATTTGTGTTACACTAGTTTCTCCAATGCATAGACTATGACATGGATAATGCATGCATTTCCTAATTCATGCAAACATCTATATGCTACAGTTATGAGCAGTGATATAATATTTTGTTTATAATAAATAGAGATAGAATCTATTTAGGTTGTGAGTCTGTAATATATAATTAGTATGGAATATCAATAAAGATATATAGTATTTGTGTGTAAAGATCTATGTATGATTTGTTTTAAATTATGTGTTCTCTTTGTGTTCTATTCTATTTTGCATTTTTCCTTATTTGATTATGTTTCAGACCATTTACACATTCTACATGTAGTACCAGAGTTGTATGGATAGATCCAAGGCAAGACAATATGAGAGTGGACAATGATCTTGGGATGTGGAGTGTGTTCATGACATTATCTAGACTATAATATTTTGAAAAAGATTTGAACATGTGTGATTTGGGGAAAGATGTTTACAAAATATTGAGATGAAGAAATGAGTGAAGACAATTTTGATGCTTTGTAGATTTGATTGAAGAAAGAGTGTAGGTTGTGTTGAGAAGCTTACAAAGAAAGATTGAATATGGAAGATTGAATGATTATCAAAATTAAGAAGATATATTTTATATAGTCCAAGAACATTGCTTACAATAGAGGTAATCTATTTGTATAATATTTTCTATTTATTTCAATGGGGAAGCTAGACAAGAAAGAAAAGAAAGAGAATGAAAGTTTGATTTGAAAAATAATATTTTGAATGATGAACTGAGATAGAAAAGTTTAATTCATATTTTTTAGAGAATTATTAAAAGTTTGTAAAGGAGAGATATGATTAGTTAGGCCAAATTGAGAATCTAGAAAAAGAATTAGAAATTATTAAAATGAAAAATGTTCAATTGAAGGATAATTTAATGTTATTTGATGAAATAACTTAGAAGTAGAATGTTGATTTGGGTAAGAAGGGAAAGATTTGGGAAAAAGATAATAAGATCTTAAAATCAACATTGTCAGTTTGTGACGTTTCCTATAGGAAAGAAGATTTGGTTTTTTATCGTATCTCAATAGGTAAAGATGAAGGTAAGAAGAACTTTGCATGTATAGATGGAAATTGTTATGATGATAATGATGGATCTTTTAAAAATATTATTGGTTTGAAGATTATGCAAAAAATGGGTTTCAAAGGAAGGAGATTAGGAAATCATGGGAAAGGCATGAAGCATCCCATCGAGCCCATTTGGAAACCCAAATATATGGGTCTTGAATTTGGTAAGTGTGAGAGGTTTGATATTGACAGTGTTGGAGGTTCCAACAAATTAGTTTAGAGTAAAGAATGTATTACATGTTCTAATTGTAGAAGGGAAAAAATAAAGATGATAAATGTTGGGATCTTTACCCTTGTTAGATTTGTGGGTTGAAGAGTCATAGTGAGTAGACTTGTCGGAATAGAGATTGTAGTGGAGAATCTACAAAAGGTTCTATGTATGTTGATTATGGATGGATCAATGGATCTTATTGGTAGAAGGTGAAAAAGATGTTGAAAAGTGATGGGGTCAAGCCAAATAATAGGATGGACACAATGGGAAAGGGAAACTTTATTAACTATGAAAATATGCTAATAAACTTAGTACAGAGAAAACAATCTTCAAAACATGCCCTATGGGCTTACAATAGTAAAAACCTAGAGATAATTTCTCCTTCCAGTACCTCCTCTCAAACTCCACTCTGAACTACCTTTTACAAGGCCATAAATTTTCTTAAATAGACCCCAAAGGGTTAAGGATTAGGAATACATTCTAGAAAGTGCTAGTTGACATCAACCGCCCAAATAGAAAGCTCCAAAAGTCATATTAGAAGTCAGTGCAAAATTAGAAGAATTCAGAAATGGTAGTCGAACTTCCAGGTGGCATAACTTTTGAACCATAGCTACGATTGACATACCATTTACATTTCTAGAAAGCTCTCAAAGTTCTATATAGCCCTAATGAATAGCTTAACTTGTCCCCCATTTTTTGGCCCTATATGAGGTCATTTAATGCCCCAGACCTAGCTTTGAAGAATTCTTAGGAGGTCCCCTAGAAGTTGAAAAACTGTAATAACTTTCAAACTGTGAGGCCTTTTGACCTAATTCTTTTTTTGGAATGTTCTGAATTATAATTATAATAATTCTACCAGTTTAAACCTTCTAACTCACCATAATTATTATTCAACTATATAGTCCTATTTTTCTAGCATTTACACATATCCCAAGGTGATTAAAACCTCTAACCCAGAACACTAATAGTGGAACTATGAGAGTTGGAACCTTTATTTGACCCAAATGGTTATCCAAAAATGAAAACACATGAAAAAAAAACTATATCTTGGTATATTTTTTGGGTGACATAGGATTTCCCTTATACCTCTGGATGCTCCTACTCAGATACCCAGGGTAGATTGAAAAGTGACCTTATCACTTAATGGATGGTAGAGGAAATCCCAAATGGAAAACCTTAGCTACTGATATCCAATTTGAGTCCTCTATCGGCCATCCTTTCCACTTAACCAAGTACTCTTCATACTTCCTATTTCTAGTACTTCTACCCACAAGATTATCTAGAATCTCTTCTATCTCCTCCTTCTTAGAAGTAGGAATTGGACATGGCTCCAACATCAAACCCTCATCTGCACCGTCATCATGATACTCTATTAAGTCAAAAATGTTGAAGATAGGAGAAATGTGAATTCCATCTGGCAACTCCACCTCTATGCATTTCCTGAGTCATGTTTTTTTAGAATTTCGCAGGGGCTAAATTTCTTCATCTTTAGTTTGTTGTAAGTACCTACTAGAAATATTTCTTTTCTTAAGTGTACCATGACTAGATCCCCTACTTGGAACCCCTTATGTCTTCTCCTTTGATTAGCCCTAGCTTTATACTATTGGTTCATCTTGGTAATGTGTACTTGGACCTCCTCATGTAGATGCTTGATATGTTTAGCAAATTCTTCTACTTTAGCAATTGTCCTCTCCCCTTGCTCCATGTTTCTCAATTCTGGTGCAGTCCTTGGGCTATTTCCATATACAATTTAGAATGGTGATCTACCAGTACTCCTATTTATTGACTTATTGTAAGAAAATTCTACCTGTGGTAGTATCAAATCCCATCGCTTGGGTTTATCCCTAACTAAACATCTCAAAAAATTGGCCAGGCTTCTATTTACCACTTTAATCAGTCCATCAGTCTGTAGGTGATGTGTAGAACTGAACTTCAAGTTCATTCTCAATTTCTTCCATAATGTTCTCCAAAAATACCCCAAAAATTTAGTATCTCTATTAGAAACTATACTCCTTGGGAGACCATGTAGTCTTACCACCTCTCTGAAAAACAAGTCTACAATATGGAAAACATCATGAGTTTTGTGGCATGGGATGAAATGTGCCATTTTGAAGAACCTATCAACCACCACAAATACTGAGTCATTACCCCTCTATGTCCCCGAAAATCCAAGAAAAAAATCCATACTTATGTCCTCCCATGGCTTTGATGGATCAGGAAATGGCTGATATAGTCCAGTATTGTGACTAAATCCCTTGGCTGCTTGACAAACCTGGCAACTCTGTACAAACTTCTTCACATCCTGTGACATTTGAGGCCAAAAATAATGTTTTCTAAGAATGGAAATGGTCTTATCTCAACCAAAATGTCCTACCACCCCTCCACTATGTTTTTCTTTAATCAGATTTTTCCTCATGGAACTCCTTGGAATGCACAATTGACTGCCCTTGAACAACATACCATCATGAGTCAAATAGTCTAGCCACTTGGTTTTGTCTACGACAATAGGCTCTTTACAAGCTTTCCATGCTTCAAAAAAATTAGGATCCTTAGAGTAAAAACTCTTGAGTTCATCAAACCCAACTACTTCAACCTACATTACTGTAAGCAACAACTTCGTCATACTCAATGCATCTGAAACACTATTAGAATTTCCACTTCTATGCTTCAACACAAATGTATAGCTCGGCAGAAACACTATCCACTTCATATGCCTCTAGTTCAATTTACCTTGTCTATTTAGGTACTGTAATGCTTGGTGATTAGTATAAAAAACAAATTCCTTTAGCAATAAATAGTGCCTCCATTTTTTTAGGGCCTGAACTATTGCATAGAACTCTTGATCATAAACATAATACTTCTTCTTTGCATCATTCAATTTTTCACTAAAATATGCAATAGGGTTAGCTTCTTGGCTCAATACAACCCCAATAACACTATCACTAGCATCATAATCCACCTGAAACACCTTGCTAAAATTAGGAAGTGCCAACACAAGTTGTTCTATCATCTTCTTCTTCACCATTTCAAAACCTCTCACATCTGCCATAGTCCATTTGAACTCTTTTCTATCCCATCTTATTGTGTCAGTCAAGGGTGCACAAATGCCACTAAAATTCTTAATAAACTTCTTGTAAAAACTAACCAGACCATGAAATGATCTTACCTCAGTAGTAGACCTTGGAGTAGGCCACTCCAAGATGACTTTTACCTTCTCTGGATCCATTTTGAGACCTTTAGGTGATACAACAAAATCCAAGTAGACTAACTCTTTTTAGCAAAGCTACACTTCTTCAGATTAATTAATAGTTTCTATTCTCTCAATCTCTCAAGAACACTATGAATATGCAATAAATGCTCTTCAAAGTCTTGCTGAAAATTAAAATATCATCCAAATAAACAACAACAAATTTTTCCAAGAACTTCTTAAGTACTTCATTCATAAGCCGCATAAAGGTACTTGGCATGTTCATCAATCCAAAGGGCATGACTAGCCACTCATAAAGACCCTCCTTGGTCTTTAAGGCAGTTTTCCACTCATCTCCTTCTTGTATTTGTATCTGGTGATAGCCACTCTTGAGGTCTATCTTTGAGAAGCATTGAGCTCTGCTCAAGTAGTCCGTAAGATCATCCATTCTTGGCAAAGGAAATCGATAGTTGATGGTTATTCTATTTATAGCTTGAGATTTTGTACACATTTTGTAGCCTCCATCCTTCTTTGGTACTAGTACTACAGGTACTCCACTTGGACTCAGGCTCTCATGAATCAAACCCTTCCTCAATAGCTCCTAAACCTATCTTTTTAGCTCCTCAATTTTAGTAGGAGTCATCCTATGAGCAGCCTTGTTAGGAAAACTAGCTCTAGGGATTAAATTTATCTGATGACTAATTTGCCTTACTAGTGGCAATCCTTCTAGAACATTATCAGAGATGATATCTCCAAAATCGCTTAATAAATCTGAAACTTCAAGTGGTATTTCACTACTACCTGTATATGAGCAATATTAGTATGCTAATAGAAACCAAATTTAAATAAAGCTTCTACAAACTAAAAAAAATTCATAAACTTCAAGATAGACTAAGATGAGATCTCAATTGATAATATGAGACATTAATGGGCTCTCTCAATGAGAAGCTCTCTTGTTGAGTGGCTTTATCTAAATGGATAGGATGTATGCTCAATATGCTTCCAAAGGCTTCAAATGATGATTGTGGATTTTTGGTGTGGATAGATGGCTTTAGTATGGATTTGGCTCTCAAAATAGCATTATAACTTTACTTCATGGATTGTGTTAAAATGGCTTGGGAGGGGATCCAATTTATAGGCTAAGGGCTTGAGGAATTGAGGGCTAAGATGCAAGGATGGGGAAAAACTCATGGAGGGCTTAGATTGCATGAGAGGAGAGCACATGGATTGTGCTTCTTTAAAACCAATCAGGGAGTGACACATGTTACAGGGTGAGAGGATGGAGGAAAGGGCAAGGATGAGTCAACAAAGGAGGCTCAAGAGATAAAATCTTCATAAAGACCCTTCATAAATGCTTTGTAAGAACATTTATGACTTTGTGGGCTTTATAAAGTTTTGTGGTTGAGGATATTTGTGAGAGATACCATCAAATTCGAATTTGAGGGTTTAGGGGGGTTTTAAGCTTGCTTAGGTTTGTAAAAATGATTAGAGGAAGGGTTAGAGATGACTTAGGACTAGGAAAGTGGATGGCAAGTGGATTGCAATTAATGAGGGTGGGTGAAGGAGGAGATATTTGTTAACTTTGGCTTGAGTTAGCAAGTCTTAACCCATGTTTAGGGAATGTGACAAGGTTAGGAGGGGATTAGGATTAGGGTTAAAGACATCTTCTAGAAGAGTCTAGGCTTTGGATGAGGATGAAGACTTTCTAGAAGAGTCTAGAACTTCCTAGGATAATATTTTATGAAATAAATAAAGTTTTATTTATTTCAAAGGTTTGGGTTGAGGAGATATTTATTAAAATATTTTTAATAAACATGAGAATTAATATTTAATCTTGATTAAATATTTTGAGTTGGGATTAGGGGTAGGAAATGATGGGATTAGCCTTTAATTGAAATTAAAGAAGGATTAGAAGATTTTGGAAGAGGTTAGTGGTCTTAAGGAAATTGGCCAAGTTTTGGGCAAAAAATAAATTTTTTATTTATTTTGGGATTTTTGGTCAATTTATTAATTAAATAATTAATAAATAAGGATATAATGTTTAAATAAGATTTAAACATTTTTGGAAGGGATTTCTTAATTAAATATTTTTAATTAAGATAAAGGGATTTAATGACATAAAAATAAATAAATTAATTAATTAATAAATGATGATGTCATCAGGGACTTTTTTTCAAAAAATAAAAATATTATTTTCTAAAGGATTTTTAGCTGTCTACACTACCTTCCTTATCTTTTCTAGGAATCAAAGCATAACACATATGTTGATGTTTCATGCCATCCAAAAAATTTCTTCCGTCAACAAGATAGATCCTACCACTACTGCATACCTTTTCACCTTCTTTTATCATGGGCTTCAGTTTGTGGTGAACTCCATCCTTTGTCAGAGAGTATGTGTTTGCATGACCATCATGTACTGCATGCCTATCAAATTGCCATAGTCTTCCCAACAATAAATGATAGAATCCATTGGAATAACATCGCTGAGAATTTCATGATGGTAACTCTCAATTTTGAACTTCACTAAACATTGTTCACTTACCAGGACCTTATGATCATCCTTCACCCAAGCAATCTGATAAGGCTAGGGGTGTTTCTCCCTCCTAAGCTTCAGCTTAGAGACCATATCCTCTGACACCAATTTTTCAGTGCTACCACCATTAATGATCACATCACAACATTTATTCTCACACTTACACTTGGTAGGAAATAGACTCCTCCTTTGTCTTGGTTCAATCTCACCACTTAGTAAGACCCTTTCATTTACTAAAGTCTATCCTCTTTTTGCATCCTTTGAATGCGATGATTGTGCATCTTCATCCTCATGAGCAACCCTAGCTTGACCCTCAACTCTCCTATCTATCCTTCCTTGTCATTGAGGACATTCAAAGGCATGATGACCTTCTTCATTTCAATGGAAATAGGTATCATGGAAGCCTTCTCTTCTTGAACCTTGTCCATTCCCTTGACCTCTTCCTCTTTGATCTCCAAAGTCTTGATCATGGGAGTAGTTGAAACCCTCATTCCTCTAGTTTCTACTAGTACCCACATGTTCAATTTTCTTTTTGGTCTCATTTCGACCTCTAGATGACCTACCACTACCCCTTCCTATCTGACCACACCCTCTTTGTCTCCCTTCAAACCTTTTATTTATCTTCTCTTCAACTTGTAGGGAAAATTGGTATATCTCCTCAACACTAGTCATTCTTACCAAACTTAATTCCTCCTAGATGCTAGGTCACAACCCACAGATATAATGAGAAACCTTCTCCTTATTTTCTTCTACATGCCCTACTTTAATCAAAATTCAGTAAAAATCCTCTATATATTCTTAGACTGATGTTCTTGCTTTCTTTAACACATGCATCTTCTTAAACAAATCTAGCTCATAGTCAACAAGAATGAACTGCTTCTTTAGTTTGTCCACCATGCAATCCCACCTTGTGATCTTCTCCTTTCCTCTTCTATTTCTTTCCAATTGGACCTCTTGCCACCGAATTTTGGCATGACATTTTAGTTTGGCCTTTGCAAACTTAATTCTATCTAGGTCCCTGATATCCTTATACTCAAAGTACTCCTCCAGTTCATCGATCCAGTTGATCAACTCATCTAGTTTCAGATTTTTTGAAAATACACTCACATCAATTGTAGATTTTTTTCCAAACTTAGTAATGGCCCTAAAAAGTCTCTTCTCTACCTGATTGAAATGTCCCTTCTCTGATTTTATATGATATTTCAAGCCTCTAATCAGATCTTTAAAATCAAACAACCAATATTTCAAAGATCCACCAATTTCTCAATAAACCCCAAATCGGGTATGCCGAAAATAGTGCCAAAAACTTCACAGCTTCACATATTATTAGTAAATCTGAAAGTGGACACTTTTATAGAAATTTCAGCAGCATAACAGCCTAAAAAATTACATTTTCAGATCTGTATAACATTTACACAAGAGCTCCCAAATGGAAGATAAAAACAATGCTCATCGGGCTCCCGGAAACAACATAGAATAGCCCAAAAATACCACAAAAACACTAATAATCTATCAAAAAAGTATAATCATGACCAAATACATATATTCAAATCTATTTTAACATCTAAAAGTCTGAAATACAGCAGCAACCCAAACTGATATGAAATACTCAACTGAAAACACCAAACTCTGCACTGTTCAGCACAAAGGAAAACTCCACATGAGCATGCACATGGAATGGCTTCAAAATCCTATCCTTAACCTTCCTAGAAACCTACAAACTCCCATTCTTGGGTCTCCTTCTCCACAATTTTTTCAGCCTCTGAAGAACAACAAAGAAATGAGCAAAATTCAAGTTCCGGAATCAGCCCAAAATGCCTCCAAACTCCTTAAAAGAGGGCATAACCCTAACTCACATCCAAGAGGGGTTAATAAAAAATATTTTAATAATAATTTTTATTTATTAGTCCATTAGCTTCCAAATATTATCCCCTTTTTCTGAAACTTCACCTTTTTGGGCCTACCTGCCTTAGAAAATATTATTATTTTTAATTATTTGAAAAGGGGACATGACAAGTCCTCCCCTTCCAAATATTTCTTGTCCTCAAGAAATGGCTGAACAATAAACCAATCAATCCACATGGATCCCAAATGTAGTCATGAACTATACTACTATCAATTAACATAGGCTCCTGCAATATCCTCTGCAATATAACCAAGAGGAATCCATAACCAAACTGACAATTATAGCTCAACCAAACTCCAAAATCACCACTACCACAATTAGAAACCCATGAGACACAAACTCTTAGAACATCAGAACCCAAGTAAAGTGGACAAATCAAATTCTCAACACAGTAAATACCATCAACACATCCCACTGACCTATATGGAATGTACAATCCAACTTTGCAACAATGGTGAATGCTCCCAAATGAAACTGTACCAAGTATGGAGAATCCACACACTGTACAACTCCTATAGTCAACACAACTCTACAAATCATCGGTCACTTTCTCATAACCATAACTCCCATGCACTACTGATGATGAAAAGACATTACAAGATAAATAGCAAGAAATGGAACCCAAACCAAATTTTCCATGAACAAGTGATACAGACCATTGTGACTGACCACCAACTAAGTTAGGAGATGTCATAGCCAAAATAGTAGAATCAATAACAACAACTACTGAAGCATCACTCCCAAACTCCTGCTCTAAGTCATGTATTATCAAGCTATCAACTGCAAAACCTATTGCCATGTCATGCCCATCACAACTCTCATCCCGAGGCATCAAACCATCCCATAATGGATGAAAAGCACTATGAACCAAAGTACATCTCTGTATCATCATCTCATCAACATGGTCATCAAAGGTAAATTGATGAGCATACCTCATAGTGTAGTGTCGATAGCATGTACAAATCTCATTCGATGGCTCAAACTGCAATCCAGATGAAACTAACTACAATCGATCACTAACCAAGTTGGAATTGACTACTACCTCCGAAGACATTACCAAGGGAGTAATATTACTAGCAAGAACCATGCCAATTTCTGGCTCACCAATATCACACGTGATCTTTGATACAACATCTCTAGTCTCTGTGCCATTAGTACTAGAGGCCACCACCATGTCAGGCATACCACAACAATTTTCTACAGCACCCAACTCAACTAAACCTGACTCTAGTGGGAATGAACATGATATGCCAATGTTAGTATCAAGGATGGATGCATCCCCATCTCCACTGTCTCTGACAATCTCAACCATGGACATCCTCAGGTCACTAGACACTACAGCTTGTGACTGTGCAAAATTTGGTAAAGATTGCAGTCACTCCAACTCCATGGTCACCTTAGTCAAATGAAACTGTGACTCCTTGAAAGCCAACTGTGTACTCTCAAGAATCTCAGAAGTCACCTCAAGCTGCTTAGTAAGCTCACTCACCTCATCTTCCTTGGCCAACAATGCATCATATGCTATACTGCCCCACTCCATAAGATAATCTTTGTTAGCTACCAACTGCATATAATCCTATCTCAGAATCTGGATAGCTTCCCATAAAGAGTGGAACTCTGTCAAGGAAAGATAACTGTCTCCCTACTCATCACTAGTAGGAGAACTCCATCCATAAACTGCTAACAATTGACAAGCAACATCAAAATGTTGGCAAGTGATAGCAATGTCTCGCTCACTAACTCTCAACTAATTAGACACATGATAGCACTAGCTTGACTATCTCCTACAAACCTCCTCTGATGCACTGTCTACAGGAGTATCCTCAAAGTTACTAGTCTCTAGATTATTACCGCCCATATCCTGTGAATCAACTCTAAAGCTCATATCAATAAACGAAGTATCAAAAACTATAGCACTGTTGTCCAACTACTTTGTACCCAAGGAAACTAAGTCTTCAAAACTGCCCACTGCATCCTCCTGGATGTCATCAGTGCCAATATGATCTTGGGACTCATCTATACACACTGCCAAATATGAAAGATCATCAACACATTCCAGCAAGTATGGTCAACTGGATATATGAACAAAGCCCAACACCGGTGTATAAAAACTAATATCAACATCAGACAAGCTGCTAGCACAAGAAAAGACAACATCGTGCAATTTACTAATCAAATCCATGATAGCACCCAAACAAACACTGCTACCAAAAAGTGTTAAAGATCTCCAGTCAATTAAATCCCAAATGCCAATATAACAATCTCGAGCCCATATCTATAAACTAGAATCAGCTCGTAACTCAAGAAAAATCCTCACTCGAGTAATATGACCAATAGCAACTAACTCCACGTACCTGTCATGATGAGATAATGAAGTCACAATACTGTCTTTGTTCACTTTTAGCTGGTTGGACAAATCATGTGAAGTACTACCAGCCTTAACCTCATGTGATGAAGCATCTAACTGTGCCTGGTACTCTTTCTTAGCAAAGTCATGAATGCTCAATGTCTGCTAATCTCTACCAGGTATCTCACCATCATGCACAACAAAATCCTCATAATCATCATCTGAACCCACTACACTATAGTCACTACCTGTTGTAACTATACCATCCTGAATACCTGTGATATCACCCTTTAATGACCTGTATATAATTGTCTCAATTTGAGTATCAAGTTGACCATTACTATCAATCTATATAATATCCTTTCTCACTACCTCCTATGGCAGAGTAGAATCTGAGACCTCTGCCTGGCTATAAGCTAGTTTCTCAAACTCCTCATGCAAGTTCTTGGTAATTGTGTCACCCGCCCTGTGAGAAAATCTGCCAAATAGAAATTTGGTCAACTTATCCACCTTAGCTAGATTGGAGAACATTTCATTCATCATACGGTGGTGCTCAACCAACTGTTTAGACATGTCATGGCTTATTTTCCTAAGTTTATCTCGAATGTCTAAATAACCATCCTTTCTACTATTCTGACTCTGGATATCAATTGTCCAAGATTGTGTCCTTTGAGACTCTGTACTATACCTGTCCATTCTAGATAAAGTAGAGTATAACCCCAATAGGTTATAACTTCTTCAAACACCAATAAGTAACATGCAATTGATTAGAAGTAGCATGCAACCATAGATTTTGACATGCAGTTGATTAGAAGCAACATGCAACCACCAAATTCACAAAGAACTAACATGCAAATGATTAGAAGTAGCATGCACCCATAGATTTTGACATGCAGTTGATTAGAAGCAACATGAAACCACCAAATTCACCAAGAACTAACATTCAAATGATTAGAAGTAGCATGCAACCATAAATTTTGACATGCAAGATTTGGGTAGTTGTCAAAACTGACATGCAAACTTCTACAAACCCTCAAGCTAGCAAGATCATAGCTCTGATACTACTGAAATGTCCTTTTTCTGATTTTATATGATATTTCAAGCCTCTAATCAGATCTTTAAAATCAAACAACCAATATTTCAAAGATCCAACAATTTCTCAATAAACCCCAAATTGGGTATGCCGAAAATAGTGCCAAAAACTTCATAGCTTCACATATTATTAGTAAATCTGAAAGTGGACACTTTTAAAGAAATTTTAGCAGCATAAAAGCCTAAAAATGGCATTTTCAGATCTGTATAACATTTACACAATAGCTTCCAAACGGAGGATAAAAACAATGCTCATCGAGCTCCCGAAAACAACATAGAATAGCCTGGAAACACCACAAAAATACTAATAATCTATCACAGAAGTATAATCACAACCAAATACATATATTCAGCTTTATTTTAATATCTAAAATTCTAAAATATAGCAGCAACCCAAACTGATATGAAATACTCAACCAAAAACACCAAACTCTTACAAAAAACACACCCGAAAACTCACAAATCTGCACTGTTCAGCACAAAAGCAAACTCTGCATGAGCATGCACATGGAATAACTTCAAACTCCCATCCTTAGCCTTCTTTGAAACTTAAAAACTCCCATTCTTGGGTCTCCTTCTCCACAGGTTTGGAAGCCTCTGAAGAACAGCAAAAAAATGAGCAAAATTCAAGTTCTGAAATCAGCCCAAAATGCCTCCAAACTCCTTAAAAGAGGGCATAACCCTAACTCACATCCAAGAGGGGTTAATAAAACATATTTTAATAATAATTTTTATTTATTACTCCATTAGCTTCCAAAGATTATCCCCTTTTTCTGAAACTTCACCTTTTTGGACTTGCTTGCCTTAGAAAATATTATTATTTTTAATTATTTGAAAAGGGGACATGACACTGATCAAGGAGATCTACAATATGTTCATTGTCTAAAATTTTAGTAGATTGGAAGGAACACCTATTGGTTGAATACTCCAAGAACATATTTGGTTTCCAATTGATGGATGGTCAAGTACAAGATGATATTAATAAGGTGGTTGATGATATTATGGGTATGTACAAGATCATGGTCAACCAAAATATTGCCTTAAGTTGCAGTTACAAACCAACAAATCAGGGTTATGTCAACTTGACACAATTTTAAAGTGGTTATGGACTTTATATATAAAATTTGTAAGAAAATAATCCATGGAAAATTTAATCTAGTTTCTAAACTACTAGGCCTTATCTAGAGAAAAAAAAATTGATTGGTCAAAAGTTTGGATTTTAATGTAGTACTACAAAAATTTTAGGGTGAAAATAAAAAATAGGTGTATGTCTGACCACCTTAATCAAAATCAAATGATAATATAATTAAATATATATAAAGTAGACACATGCTTGGATGTGACACATATTTTTGGAAATTTTTATTCCAAATAAAAGATTAATTATGAAATTTCTACTATATTATTTTCAGAATTAAAAAAACTCTTGTGTTTGACCACCTTAAATAGTTCAAGAAAATTCAAAATTATTTTTTATTATTATACTAGTTGAAGCATAGAATGTGACATATCTATTGGACTTCACAAATCTTATACAGTTTAAAAGTTATAGCTTTTTTTCAATCAGTATGTTAATCAACACATCATAGCTAACTCCATTAGAAAATAAGTAATAATTACTTACTTAACTCATAATTTGACAGACATATTGATGGAAAGCTAAGAACATTCTCAAGAGACCCGTTTTGTTTCATCAAATTTGGATATAAAACAATTAGTCAACTACATCATTGAAGTCAAAAACATGCAACAACACAGCAAAAACATGTTTTTGGAATGTTTTTGGCAATGACCATGGAGGGTTGGCATCCAAAGCAAAACCAAGCCTAATCGGGTACTCATTCCCAAATCCGGTATTTGTTCCCAAATCGATTACTCATTCTCAAATTGCATACTCATTTCTAATATTTTTTTAAAAAATGTAAATATATATTTTTTTTTATAATTTTAATTTTTTAAAATTCTTTTATAATAGTATAACCTTTTTTACATTACGTAATATGATTTTTAAAGGCTTTAGGACCCTTAACCATACATATAATGGTTCTAATGGTTTCAAAAGATCGAAAGGGGTCATAGGGTACCCTTTGACACTTTTTAATCAATTCAATCACAATATGTGTGCTTATGGTTCCTAGGACCCCTAACCACATAAATGATGTGATATAATGACTCAAAAGGCCTTCAAATATCCTATGACCCTTTTTGACACTTTTCATGACATGAAGTGTGCTTAGGGGTCATAAGATACTCTATTAACCCTTTTGACTGATTCATACTCATAATATATTCCTAGGATCCATTGGAATATATTTTATTAGTTAATGAGTCAGAAGGGGTCATAAGAAACTTTATAATCCCATTTGACCCATTCAAACACATATTGTATGTCCTTAAGTATCCTAGAACCCATAGGAACATCTGTGGTCCTACTCCTTTTGACCCATATAAATGATTATAATGTGTCCCTAGGAGTCATAGGACACCTAGTGATATATTTTGTCATGAAACATGTCAAAAAGGGTCATAAGATAACCTATGACCCCTTTCGACCCATATAAATGATTACAATATGTCCTTAGGGGTCCTAGGACCCATAGGATCCCTAAAGACATATAATATAATGAAATATGTCAAAAAGGGTCATATGCTATCTTGTGACCCCTTTTTGACCCATATAAATTATTAGAATATGTCCCTAGGGGTCATAGGACTCGTAGAGACATATGTTGTAATGTAATGTGTTAAAAGTGGTCATATGTTATCCTATGGCTCCTTTTGACCAATATAAATGATTATAATATGTCTATAGGGTCTTGGGACCCTTAGAGACATATGTTATAATGAAAAGTGTTGAAAGGGTTTCATAGGTTATCTTATGACCTGTTTCAATCCATATAAACAATTATAATATGTCATTATGGGTCCTTGGACCCCTAGTGACATATGTTTTAATGAAATGTGTTAAAAGGGGTCATAAGTATAACCTATGACCCCTTTTGACTCATATATGATTATAATATGTCCCTATGGGTCCTAGGACCACTAGAGACATATGTTGTCATGAGATGTGTTGAAGGGGGTCATAATTTATCTTATAACCTATTTCGACTCATAGAAATTACTATAATATATTTCTAAGGTCCTGTGACCCCTAGAGACATGTGTTGTCATGAAATGTGTTGAAAGGGGTCATAGGTTATTATATGACCCCTTTTGACCCATATTAATGATTATAATATGTCTATAAGGTTCCTGGAACCCTTAGACGTATATGTTATAATGAAATGTGTCAAAAGCACTCATAGGTTTTCCTATGACTCCTTTCGACCCATATAAAAGATTATAATATGCTCCTAGTTTTCCTAGGACCCCTACGGACATATATGGTGTAATTAAAGAAGTTGAAAGAGGTCATAAGGTTATCCTATCACTCCTTTTAACCCATATAAATGATTATAATATGTCTCTAGGGGTCCTAGGTCCTAGGTACATATTATAGAGACATATTGTAATGAAATGTGTTGAAGGGGGGTCATAGGAAATCCTATCACCCATTTCAACCCATTTAAATGAATATAATATGTTCTTAATGGTCCTACAACCCCTAGAGACATATGTTATAATTAGATGTGTTGAGTTTAACCCATATAAATAATTCTAATATGTCCCTAGGTGTCTTAGAACTCTAAGAGACATATGTTGTCATAAAATGTGTTGAAATGGGTCATAGGTTATTCTATGAGACCTTTTGACCCATATACAAGATTATAATATGTCCCTAAGGGTCTTAGAATCCCTAGAGACATATTCTCTAATAAAATATGTTGAAAGGGGTCATAGGTTGTCCTATGACCCCTTTCAATGCATATAAACGATTATAATATGTTCTAGCAGTCCTAAGACCCCTATAGACATATGTTGTCATAAGATGTGTCAAAAGCAGTTATAGGTTATGCTATGATCCCTTTCAACCCACAAAAATGATTATAATGTCCCTACGGGTCCTCTAAACCCTAGAGACATATATTTTCATGAGATGTGTTAAAAGGGGTTATAGGTTAAGCCATGACCCCTTTTAACCCGTACAAATAATTATAATATATCCTTGTGAGTCATAGGACACTTAGAGACATATATTGTCATGAAATGTGTCGAAAGGGATCATTGGTTATCCTACAACCTCTTTCAACTCATATAAATGATTATAAGATCTTCTCAATTGTCCTAAGATACCTAGAGACATATGTTATGATGAAATATGTCAAAAGGTGTCATAAGTTACTCTGTGACCCCTTTCATCCCATATAAACAATTAGAATATGTCCCTAGGGGTCCTAGAATCCCTACAGACATATGTTGGAATGAAATGTGTTTAAAAGGGTCATAGGTTATCCTATGACTCATTTCAATTGATATAAACAATTATAATATGTCCCTAGGGATCTTAGGACACTTATAGACACATGTTGTAATGAAAAGTGTCAAAAGGGTTCATAGGTTATCTTATGAAAATTTTTAATTCATATAAATGATTATAACATGTTCCTAGGGTTCATTGGACCCCTAAAGAAATATGTTGTAGTGAAATGTGTCAAAATAGGTCATAGGTTATCCTATGACCCCTATTAAGCCATATAAATGATTATAATATGTCCCTAGGGGTCTTAGGACCGCTAGAGACATATGTTGTCATAAAATGTGTTGAAGTTGACTATAGGTTATCCTATGACTCCTTTCAAACCATATAAATAATTATACTATGTTCCTAAGGTCCCGGGATCCCTAGAGACATATGTTGTCATGAAATGTGTCAAAAAGGGTCATAAGTTATTCTATGACCCCTTTTGACCCATATAAATGATTATAATATGTCCTTGGGGGTCCTGGGACCCATAGAGACATATGTTATAATGAAATATTTTGAACAGGGTCATACGTTTTCTTATGACTCCTTTCAACCCACATAAATGATTATAATATATTCTAAGGAGTCCTAGGAACCCTAGGGATATATGTTGTAATGAAACATGTCGAAAGGGGTAATAAGGATATCCTATGACTCTTTTTGACCAATATAAATTATTATAATATGTCTCTACGGGTCCTAGAACCCCTAGGTACATATTATAGAGATATATGTTGTAATGAAATATGTCAAACGGTGTCATATGAGATCCTATCACTCATTTCAACCCATATAAATGACTATAATATGTTCCTAGGGGTCCTATGACATCTAGAAACATATGATATAATGAAATGTATCAAAAGGGGTCATCAATTATCCTATGACCTCTTTCAACACATATAAATGAATATAATATGTCCCTAGGGGTCTTGGGACCCCTAGAGACATATGTTATAATTAAATGTGTTGAAATGGGTGATAGGTTATTTTATGACCCCATTAGACCCATATAAATGATTCTAATATGTCCCTAGGGGTTTTGGGACCCTTAGAGACATATGTTCTCATGAGATGTGTCAAAATAACCTATGATGCCTTTCAAACAATAGAAATGATTCTAATATGTTCCAAGGAGTCTTATGACCCCTAGCGACATATGTTGAAAGAGGTCATAGGCTATCCTATGACCCCTTTTGACCCATATAAACAAATCTAATATGTCCTTATGGGTCCTAAGACCCCTATAGCCACATATTGTCATGAAATAGATAAAAACCTATGACCCCTTCTGACCCTTATAAGAAATTATTATGTCCCTAGGGGTCTTAGGACCTCTAGAGACATATATAGTAATGCAATGTGTCAAAAGGTATCATAGATCATCTTATGACCCCTTTCAACTCATATATATGATTATAATATGTTCCTAGGGTCTTGGGATAGGTAGGGACATTTTTTGTCATGAAATGTGTCAAAAGGGCTCATACATTATCCTATGACCTCTTTTGACCAATATAAAAAATTATAATATGTCGCTAGGGGTCCTAGGATCCCTAGAGACATATGTTGCAATGAAATGTATCGAAAGGGGTCATAGGTTTTCTTATCATGTCTTTTGACCCATATAAATGATTATAATATGTTCTTAGGGGTCCTGGGACCCTTAGAGACATATGTTGTCATGAAATTTGTCGAAAGGGGTCATAGGATAACCTATGACCCTTTTTGACCCATATAAATGATTATAATATGTAGCTAGGGGTCTTGGGACCCTAAGAGACATATGTTGTATCGAAATGTGTTGAAAGGGGTAATAGGTTATCCTATGACCCCTTTCGACCCATATAAATGATTATAATATGTCTCGAGGTGTTCTAAGACCCCTAGACACATATGTTGTCATGAGATGTGTTGAAAGAGATTTAGGTTATAATGTGACCCCTTTTGACCTATATAAATTATTATAATATGTTTCTAAGATCTTGGGACCCGTAGAAACATATGTTGTCATGAAATATGTTGAAAGGGTTGATGGGTTATCTTATGACCCCTTTTGACCCCATATAAATGATTATAATATGTCCCTATGGGTCTTGGGACCCCTCGAGACATATATCATAATTAAACATGTTAAAATGGTTCACAGATTATCTTATGAACCCTTTTGACCCATATAAATGATAATAATACTTTCATAGGTGTTCTATGACCCCTAAAGACATATGTTATAATAAACTGTGTTGAAAGGGGTAATAGGTTATATAATGACCCCCTTCAAACCATATAAATTATTGTAATATGTCCCTAGGGTTGCTATGACCTTTAGAGATGTATATTGTAATGAAATATGAAAAAATTGGTCATAGGTTATCCAATGACACTTTTTGACCGATATAATTGATTATAATATGTCCCTAGGGTTTGTAGGACCCCTAGAGACATATGTTGTATTGAAATGTGTTGAAAGGGGTCATACCCCATATAAAAGATTATAATATGTCACTAAGGTACTAAGACCCCTAGAGATATATGTTGTCATGAGATGTGGCAAAAGATGCTATAGGTTATCCTATGACCCCTTTTAAACCATATAAGTGATTATAATATGTTCCTAGGATCCTAGGACTCATAAAGACATATGTTGTCATGGAATATGTGAAAAGGGGTCATAGGGTATCCTCTAAACCCTTTTGACCCCTATAAATGATTATAATGTCCTTAAGGTTCTCGAAAAATGTATCAAGATGGGACAAGTTATCCTATGACCCTTTTTGACCCATATAAACCATTATAATAATTCTCTAGGGGTCATCAAACCCCTAAAGACACTTGTTGTAACCAAATATTTTGAAAGGGGTCGTAGGTTATGCAATGACCCCCCTCAAACCATATAAATGGCTGTAATATGTCCCTAGGGGTCTTATGACCCCTACAGACATATGTGGTAATAAAATATGTCAAAAGGGGTCATAGGTTATCCTATGATGCCTTTTGACCCATAAAAATAATTATAAAATGTCCTAGGGGTCATAGGACCCCTAGAGAGATATGTTCTAATGAAATGTCTCAAAAGGGGTCATAGGTTATCCTATGAACCCTTTTGAGCCATATAAATTATTATAATATGTTCGTAAGGGTCTTAGGACCCCTACAAAAATATGTTATAATGAAATATGTTGAAAGGGGTCATAAGACATCCTATGACCCATTTTAGCCCATATAAATTATTATAATATGTCCCTAGCATTCCTATGACCCCTCAACACATATTTTATAATGAAATGTGTCAAAAGGGCTCACAGGGTATCCTATGACTCCTTTCAGCCCATATAAAATGATTATTGTATGTACTTAGGGGTCTAGGACCCTAATAGACATATGTTGTAATGAAATGTGCCAAAATGGGTCATACATTATCATGTGACCCCTTTTAGCGCATTTCATTACAACATATGTACCTAGGGGTTGACCCATATAAATGATTATAATATGTTTCTAGGGTCATGGGGATCCTTAGAGACATATGTTGTCATGCGATGTGTTGAAAGGGATCATAGGTTTTCCTATGGCCCCTTTTGACCCATATAAATAATTATAATATGTCCTTATGGGTCTTGGGATCCCTAGAGGCATATGTCGCAATAAAATTTGTTGAAAGAGGTCATAGATTTTTTAATGACCCTTTTCGACCCATATAGATAATTATAATATTTTCCTAGAGGTCTTAGGAGCCCTAAAAACATAAGTTGTTATGAAGTGTCGAAAGGGATCATAGGTTATCCTATGAACCTTTTAACCCATATAAATAATTATAATATGTCCCTAGGGGTCTTGGGAACCCTAGAGGCACATGTTGTAATGAAATGTGTCAAAAGGGTTCATAGATTATCTTATGACCCCTTTCGACCCATATAAATGATTATATTATATTCGTAAGTGTCATAACACCCCTAGAGATATATGTTTCCATGACATGTGTTGAAAGGGGTCATAGGTTATCTTATGACCCCTTTTGACCCATATAAATGATTATAATATGTTCTTAGGGTCTTGGGACCTCTAGAGACATATGCTATCCTAAAATGTGTCAAAATAGGTCATAGGTTATCCTATGACCCCTTTTGACCCGTATAAATGATTATAATATGTCCCTAGGGGTCGTGAGATTGCTAGAGACATGTACTATAACAAAATATTTTAAGGGGTTGCAAGTTATCCTATACTACTTTCAACCCATATAAATGATTATAATATGTTCCTAGCGATCTTGGGACCCCTAAAGACATATGTTGTAATGAAATGTGTCAAAAGGTGTCATAGGTTATACAATGACCCCCTTCAAAGCTTAAAAATGATTGTAATATGTTTGTAAGGGTCCTATGACCCCTAGAGATATAAGTTGCAGTTAAATATGTTGAAAGGGGTTATATGTTATCCTATGACCCCTTTCAACCCATATAAATGATTATAACTTGTCCCTAGGGATCCTAGGATCTCTAGAGACATATGTTATAATGAAATGTGTCAAAAGGATCATATGTTACCCTATGACCCCTTTTGGCCCATATAAATGATTATAATAAGTTTATAAGGGTCTTAGGACCTCGAGGGACATATATTATCATGTAATGGCTCAAAATAGGTCATAGGTTACCCTTTGACCCCTTTCAACCCATTTAAACACATGATTTATGTCCTTAGGGGTTCTAAAACCCCTAATAACATATATTGTCATATAATGTACTGAAAGGGGTCATGGCGTACTCTATGATCCCTTTTGACTCATTTGAACACATGATATATTTTCCTAAATGTTATAGAACCTCTATCAAGATATGTTATCATTTAATGCGTCAAGAGGGGTCATAGAGATCCCTATGACCACTTTCAGCCCATTCGAACACATGATGTATGTTCCTAGGGGACCTAGGACCCCTAGGGACATAGATGATGTGTTATAATGGGTAAAAATGGGTCATAGGGAATGCCATGACACATTTTGACTTATTACATAACAAAATACATTCATAGGGTTTTTAAGACCCCTAGTGACCTACTTGTTGTGTTCCAATGGGTTGAATTGTATTAAATTATATCATATTACCCATTTCAACCCTTTACATGACAAGATATGTTCTTATGGCTCTCACGACCTCTAGGAACAAGCATGTTGTGTTGAAATGGGTCAAAAGGAGTCATAGGGTAACCTATGACCCATTTCAATAAAGTACATGGAATCTTATGTTCCTAGGGATCCTATAGCCCCTAGGGACATATATGTTGTGTTCCAATGGATAGAAATGGGTAATAGGGTATCCTATGACCCCTAGGGACATTCTTTTTATATTCCAATGGGTAGAAAGGGGTCATATGGTATTCTATGACCCCTTTTGACACATTACATGGGAAAATACATTGCTAGAGGTCCTAGGACACTTATCATCATGTGTGTTGTGCTTCAATGGGTCAAATTTTGACCCATTACATGATAACATATGTTCCAAGGGCTCCTAATACCTAGGGTCATACATATTGTGTTCCAATGGATCAAAAGGGGTCATTAGATACCCTATGATCCCTTTTGACTCATTCCATGACAACATCTATTGCTAGGGGTCATATGCCCCTAGGACCCCTAGGAATGTATGTTATCATGTAATGCCTTGAAAGGGTCATAGGATACTCTATGAACCCTTATGAATCTTTGACTTTTCAAATAATACAACTCAGGATTATTGAATTACTGATGCTCAACACATATTGTGTTACTCGACACCTAAACTTTGCTTGACATCTACTATAGATTCACTTGACATCTACTAAATTTTTCCAATGCTTGGCACCTGAAATTTTCTTAGCACCTACTAATAAATTTAGTCAAGCTTTATAGATAGCCTTGTTACAACTTATTTTTCTAATGTTTCTAAGTGTGACCAACCTCTGTATCTTCAAGTATATAATCAATACATCGTTCTACCATTGTCTTAACATATCCTTGTACTTCATTACAAAATCATAACTCAACCTTTCCCTTAGGTTCTTTTGTTACATCTTATTGATTAACTACTCTTCATTAATCAACTAAGTGATAGTACTTGTATTTTATAAGTAAATGTCATTCTAGCAAATAGCAGGTTTGACATCAGTGAAAAAACAATGATTGAAACTATTATTTATCAACAATGTCCTTCTTCAAAAAGGATCATTTGAATCATATTTCAATAATCTCCCTCTTTGGAATTGATGGCAAACTAAACTGATTGACTAACCAAGCTAATCAACCAAAACTGATTGATCAACCAAGTTATCACAATGCTAACTAGGTTGAAACAATAAGTCAAATGCCAAAGAGAAAACTTGTTATCTTTCATATCTCCCTCTTTGTTGATACATAGTAATTACTCTTATCTACTCTCTCTTAGATCTGTCATCCTAATTTCTTTTTTTGCTTCTACTTCTCCCTCTTAGTTATTGTTTCCTTTCTCCCTCTATATATCTGATCATGCAAATTTTCTATATTTGTACATCTAATCCTCTGGATTTGATCAATTTCTGCTATTTCATCAGTTTCATATCTCCCTTTTTGACAAAAATGCCAAAGACATATAATATTAGCATCTTATTCTACAAATATAGCATTTGTAGGTACATTAATTTCTCCCTCTGTCACCATGCTTGTGACTGATTTGAAATTTCAGCACTTTAGTATCATCTGCATCAATTTATATCATTTCAACGATGTAGTACTTTTTGCCTTTGTCCTTGTAATCTCCTCCATAGATATTTGACAAGGCTTCCCACATCTGGAATGCAAATCTACATCCTTTTATACCATCAAATTCAACATAATTGAGGGTAGAGGAAATATCCAACATTGCTTGATTATGATCCTTCTTTTTCTTCATATCTTCTATAGTAGGGACACTAGCTGGATCAACATGTTCCACCGTGATTGTGATTTGTGCATGATCACTTATAGATCCAAGGTGTAGCTTCATCAAACTTTTCCATGCAATGAAGTTATCTATGTTGAGCTTGGGAACTTCACTCTTAGGCATCTTGATCTTTCTTGCTTCTAGTAACTTTAAAAAAAATTACTAGATGGCTTTGATACCAATTGATAGAAATACTTATACGATAACTGAGAGGGGGGGTGAATCAGTTATTCAAGGTCCAAAATTGCCTATTCAAACTTTTCACTAAGTATAGTGATCCCATTCAAACTAACCATGCATTCAAGATAAATATTCATCTTAGCAAGCCACTAATAAATCAACATGCATAAATCAAACATGAAAGATCAACACATAATACAGTGATTTACATGGAAACCTAATTTGGGAAAAACCACCAGTAACATGATACCTTGTTTCTCACCCTTCTGAAGTGATGCATTGTGAAAGTTTTTCCCTGTTAAAGGCTACAAAACACTATTAGATGTGACCCTATTAAAGGATTTCAAACACCCTATTAGGACTATGCCTAGTTAAAGGACTTTAGAACATTCAACTTGGAATGTCACCCTGTTAAAGGATTTTTCAATGGTTGTTAGGCCAACCTAAATCCATAGGATTTTTTTCTAATTGATAAAATTGTAAGAGAGTAAAAATAAGGGCTTTGACCTGATACAACTCACAACTTAACTTGTTGATTTTAGATCACAATTTAGCTCACAACTTTGCTTGGCTTTCTATCTCTACAACTCTGATAGCTTTTCCTCCTTTCAAGCTTTTTCTGCTTGAGTCTCTTGCTCATTGTGCTAATGAAATCTCCTCTCCATGGTTAGTTATCAAAGCAGAGTCTCTTTTCTCTATTCTTCCTTCTCTATGCCTTCATTTTGACATTACATACTCTAGACAACCACTCTCTAACCACACTCTTTGATTCTTGACCTGTAACTACTTAAGTAGAAGTTTGAAATGCAATTTCCATTCTATTCTTCCCACTCATATTTAGGTTTGAATTGATTAGGTAGGATTTGATGTATATTTCCCTCCATTTTGTTTCTCCTAGAAACATCATTTGGAATCCACTTGTATTCATGCAAAAATAGTTAACCTAAAATTTTGTGCCACCAGCTCAACCATCTTATTGTCCACCTAGTTTACAAAATTCAAGGTAACAACCTTATTAGCTCAAATCTAGCAAATCTTTGACTTTTCAAATAATGCAACAACTTGGCATTATTAAATTACTCATGCTCAGCACATACTATGTTAATCGATACCTACTATGGATTCACTCAGCAGCTAATAAATTTTACTGGTGCTCGGTACCTACTGATGAATTTAGTCAAGCTTTGCAAATAGCCTTGTTACAACTTATTCTTCTAATGTTTTTAAGTGTGACCAACCTCTATATCTTCAAGTATATAATCAATACATCATTCTACCATTTTCTTAACTGATCCTTGTACTTCATTACAATATTATAACTCAACCTTTCCCTTAGGTGCTTTTTTTACATCTTATTGATTAACTCCTCCTCATTAATCAATTAAGTGATAGTAATTAGATCTTATAAGAAATTCTCATTCCAACAAATAGAAGGTTTGACATCACTAAAAAAAATGATTGAAAACATTCTTTATCAACAATGATATTTTAAATCATATTTCAACACTAGTACCCATAGGAACATATGTTATCATGTATTAGGTCAAAAGGGGTCATATGTGTTGATGTTTGATTCAAAAGAACATTTGAGTAGAAAGATTGTTGAAGAACACTATGTGTTTCAATCATTTCTTCATCACTGATGTCAAACCTACTACATGTTTGTAAGACAATTGCTGATATGTTTCAAGTACTATCACTTTGTTGATTGATGAGGATGATTTGATCAACAAGATGTAACAAAAGTACCTAGAGGAAAGGTGAAGTTATGATTATGTATTGAAGTGCAAGAATTAGTTAAGACAATGATAACATAATGTATTGATGATCTACTTGAGGCTACAAGGTGACTAGCTATACTTAGAAAGTTTAGAAGAATAAATTTAAATAAAGTTTATTTGCCAAACTTGACCGAGTGGATAGTAGGTGCCGAGCAAAGTTAGTGCAAGCCAAGAAAAAAGTCAATTGGAGCTGAGTGAAAGAAAATTCTAGTGGATGTTGAGCAAGTTAGTAGAAGCCAAGTAATTTTCAATTGATACAAAGTGATTTTATAGTAGATGCTGAGTAACACAATATGTGTCGAGCATTAAAAGATTGATAATGCCGAGGTACTACATTATGACAAAAATTGAAGATTCAACAAATAAAAGTTGACAAGTATTTTTCTTGCAACTTGTGAATTAGGAGGAAGATAAAATTGATGAGCTGGTGGCATATAATCTTATATAGCACATTTTGGAGGTGAATTCAAATGGATCAAAAGATAAGTTTCTAGAAAAGATAAGATATGGGGTAGATACATTGTATGCTACCTAATCCATCAAAAAAGCTAATTTTGGTGATGGATAATGACTGGAAAAAGTATTTTTGATTTCCTATATCTAGGAATGTCTAGTCATGAAGGAAACAATGGAGAAAATTAGAGAGTTTTGATGCAAAAAATATGATAAGGAGAAGGAAAGGAGTTTTTCTTCATCAAGTGAGCAAAGTAAAGAAGTCTGCAATGACGTACTAAGCTAGAAGGCTTAAAGAGGATGAATACTTGAAGAGTGAACAAGATATTAGAGCTACAACAATTGGAACCCAAGTAGAATTAAGGACTGAATAGTGATCTATAATCTACAAGTAAGGTTGTAAGTTGTATCAGATCAAAGCTCTATTGTTTCTTTCTAACAACTGTATCATCATAGGTAAATTCTTTGGAGTAAGGTTGACTTAACAGTCACTGAAAAATCCTTTAATAGGGTGGCATTCTAAGTGAATGGCCTAAAGTCCTTTAACAAGGCTCACTTTTGATAGGGTGACTAAAATTCCTTAACCGGGTCACATTTAATAGTGTGTATTATAACCTTTAATAGGGTAGGCCTTTAATGGGGTATCACTTTAGAAGAGTGAAAAATAAGTAGTATGTTATTGATGGTTGTTTCCAACTTGGGTTTCCACATTAAATCATTGTGTCAAATGTGCTAATGGATATGTTGTGCCTCATGCTTTACATTACTACAAGTTGATTAGTTAACACACAATGAATGCATGCATGGTTAAGAATGTTTTATGGGTTCATTAAATTGTGAACAAGTTTTATTTGTACATCTAGAACTTGAATAATGGATTCAAATGCCCCCCCTCCACCCCCCCTCTTAATTATTTTGAAAGAATTTGAACAAGTTGTATTAGAGCCATTTTCTTAAGAGGATTAGTTGTAAATTACTAGAAGCACAAAGATAAAGATGTCAAAAGAGAGGTAACAAAGATCAATAGAGATAACTTTCTTATATGGAAAAGTTTGATGAAGCTACACCTTGGAGGACTCAGAGATTATGCACAATCTTGCATTATAGTAGAACATGCTGATCCAATAGGAGTCCTAACTATTGAAGATTTTAAGAAAATGAAAGAACATAATTAAGGAATGTTGGAGATTGTCTCTGCCCTAAGCTATGCCAAATTTGATGATATCAAAGGCTTTAAAGTGCAAAGAAGATGTGGGAAACCCTAGAAACCATCTGTGAGAGGATACAAAAATGTTTAAAGAGCCAAGTCAAAGAGCCTCAAAGGTAAGTTTGATGACATGAGAATGGAAGAATGTGAGAATATTGCTCAATATGTTGCTAGAATAAAATAAGTTGTTAGTGGAATAAAAAGTGCTACTGGTAAAATAGATGATGATACAATTATAATATGTCCCTAGGGGTCTTGGGACACTTATAGACACATGTTTTAATGAAAAGTGTCAAAAGGGTTCATAGGTTATGCTATGACAACTTTCAATCCATATAAATGATTATAATATGTTCCTAGGTTTCAATGGACCCCTAAAGAAATATGTTGTAGTAAAATGTGTCAAAATTGGTCACAAGTTATTCTATGACCCCTATTAACCCATATAAACAATTATAATATGTCCCTAGAGGTCCTAGGAATGCTAGAGACATATTTTGTCATGAGATGTGTTGAAGTGGGCTATAGGTTATCCTATGACTCCTTTCAAACCATATAAATAATTATAATATGTTCCTAAGGTCCTAGGTTGAAAGGAGTCATAGGTTTTCCTATGACTCCTTTCAACCCACATAAATGATTATAATATATTCTAAGGAGTCCTAGGACCCCTAGGGATATATGTTGTAATGAAACATGTCAAAAGGGGTAATAAGGATATCCTATGACTCTTTTTGACACATATAAATTATTATAATATGTCCCTACGGGTCCTAGAACCCCTAGGTACATATTATAGAGATATATGTTGTAATGAAATATGTTGAAAGGTGTCATATGAGATCCTATCACCCATTTCAACCCATATAAATGACTCTAATATGTCCCTAGGGGTCTTATGCCCTCTAGAGACATATGATATAATGAAATGTATCAAAAGGGTTCATCGATTATCCTATGACCTCTTTCAACACATATAAATGAATATAATATGTCCCTAGGGTTCTTGGGACTACTAAAGACATATGTTATAATGAAATGTGTCAAAAGGAGTGATAAGTTATCTTATGACCCCATTAGACCCATATAAACGATTCTAATATGTCCCTAGGGGTCCTGGGACCCCTAGAGACATATGTTCTCATGAGATGTGTCAAAATAACCTATGATGCCTTTCAAACAATAGAAATGACTATAACATGTTCCAAGGAGTCATATGACCCCTAGTGATATATGTTGTAATGAAATATGTTGAAAGAGGTCATAGGCTATCCTATGACCCCTTTCGACCGATATAAAAAATTCTAATATGTCCTTATAGGTCCTAGGACCCCTAGAGCTACATGTTGTCATGAAATATGACAAAACCTATGACCCCTTTTGAACCATATAAACAATTATAATATGTCCCTAGGAGATCAAACAGAGGAGGAGAATTCACTTCAAATGAGTTTGAGATGTTTTGTAATGACAACGGAATTAAGAGATAGACATCTGCACCTAGGAGCCCTCTACAAAATGAAATTGATAAAAAACGAAATAGGTCAATACTGGACTATGCCAGAACACTCATGATGTAGAAGAATGTTTCTCTAGAATACTAGAGAGAAGCTATAAGTTGTGTTCTATACACCTTGAACTATGTGCAAGTCAAGAAAGGTACTCATTCAACACTTTTTGAACTATGGTATGGATATCCACCTAATGTGAAATACTTTAGGATATTTGGAAGAAAATGCTATATTCTTAAAGATGTTAGAAGTGGAAAGTGTGATGCAAAAAGTGAAGAAGGTATATTCCTTGGTTACTCCACAAGAAGTAAAGCTTATAATTGTTTAAATAATAACACTAAAAGAATTGTGAAAAGTACAAATGTGAATTTTTTTGAGTTTATAAAAGTACATGAGGTTAAACCTACAGAAGAACTAGAAGAATACAAATAATTTATTTACCATTATGAATGAATGCCTACTAAAAAAGATGCTACAAATCATGCTACAAACCAACAGTAAGCTCAACAACTGTCGAGTCACAACTGGTGAATGCTGAGTTGCATTTAGATGTTGAGTTACAGAATGAGAAAAATGCACAATTTGACTCTAAATTACCAAACATGAAAGAGATGTTGAAATACCTTATAGAGATGTACATAGTGATATTGAAGCTGAGAGATAGATTGTAGCCATGGAAGCTGAGCCTAGACTATTCAAGTAGGTTAAAAGACACCACCTTGTAGATCAAATCATTGGAGACAAAGATGGAAGGCCAATGAAAATAAATAGAGTGAGAAGTGAATCATGTTTGTTAAGCATGAAGGAACCTAAGATAGTGAGAGATGCATTGGAAGATGATGACTGGTATAAGGCTACAAAATAAGAAATTCAACAGATAGAAAAGAACAAGACTTGGAGTTTAGTTCCTAGACTAGAAGATAAGAATGTGATTGGCACACAATGGGTATTCATGAACAAGTTAGATGAGAATGGTGAAGTGACAAGAAATAAAGCAAGAATAGTTTGCAAAGGTTATGCACAAAATGAAGGAATTGACTATGGTGAAACATTAGTCCCTATTACAATAATGGAAGGAGTGAGAATTTTGCTTGCTTATGCTACATACAAAGGTTTCAAAGTTTATCAGATGGATGTCAAGTCTACATTTCTAAATGGTATATTAGAAGAAGAAGTCTACATAGAATAGCCAAAAAGTTTTGTTGATAAAAATAATAAGAACATGGTATGTAGACTACACAAAGCCCTATATGGATTGAAAAAAGCACCAAGAGCATTGAATGAGAGACTTCATACTTATCTTGTTAAAATTAGATTTTAAAGGATAGATGATAACAACAATTTGTACATTAAGATAGATCAAGAAAAAGGTATACTATTATCTGAAATATTTGTTGATGATATCATATTTGGAGGACAAGATTCTTTGTGTAAGGACTTTGTAAATCAGATGAAGCAAGAATTTGAAATGTCAATGTTTGCTGAGATCAAATTCTTTGTGGGATTACAAGTTTATCAAATGAAATATGGTGTATATATCACTCAGTCAAAATATGTCAAAGAAATATTGAAGACATTTGGACTAAAGGATTCAAAACTAGTAAGTATACCTATGGTGACAACACTCAAGCTATTAAAGAATGATGATTCAGCTAAGGTAAATCAAACATATATAAATCCATTACTAGAAAATTGCAATATGTAGTACACAATAGATTTGATATTGCATTAGCTATGGGAATAGTTGAAAGATTTTTTGCTAATCCCAAAGAGAATCACTTGATGGCTGTAAAAAGAATAATGAGATACTTGAAAGGAATAGAAGATTTTAGTTTACTATAAGAAGAATGAAAATTTTGAATTGAAAGTCTACACTAATGCTAATTAGGTTGGAAATATTGATGATAGAAAGAGCACTAGTGGAGGAGCATTCTTCTTAGGAAAAAGACTTGTTACATGGACTCACAAGAAGTAGAGTTGTACTTCCCAATCTACTACTAAAGTAGAGTATGTTGCTACTACTATTAATTGCACAAATATTGTATGGATCAAACAGCTACTTAAGGGAATGAAGGAAGAAATCATAGAACTAGTGACACTTTATTGTGATAATAAAAGTGCAATTAATATATCAAAGAATCTAGTGACACATATAAAGACAAAGCACATTGCAATCAAGTATTATTATGTAAGGGAATTGGTTCAAGATAAAGAGGTGAATATAGAATATATTAACACAAAAGAGAAAATTGTTGATATCTTCACAAAAGCATTACCTAAGGATGCTTATGAGTATCTATGAGGTAAAATAGGGGTGATAGCCCTATCAAAGACTATGTAAAAGACAAAGGGAGTACCCTACATCAAACAAGTTGACATATCAAATGCAAGAGGAACAATGGAGAGAACACCATCAAAAGATCAGAAGACTAAAAGAAAGAAAGAAAGAGGGAGAAAGAAGAAAGTAATTAGATAAAGAAGGAAATTAGAGGGAGTTATATTTTGTAACCTAATTAGAAGAGGGAGCTATTGATGGAGGGAGAATTTTCAAATACAAGTTCTCTTTTTGATATTGTCTTACTATTTTAACCTAGCTAGTTTGATGGAACAAGATGTTCATCATATGTTTGATTGGTTGATTAGTTTGGTTTTCCATTAATACCAAAGAGGGAGATTATTGATATCTGATTGAAAAGATCATTTGAGTAGAAAGATTGTTGAAAAAGACTATGTGTTTCAATTACTATTTTGTCACTGATGTCAAACCTATTACATGCTAGTAAGATAATTGTTTATATATTTCAAGTACTATCGCTTAGTTGATTTGTGAGAAGGATTTGATCAACGAGATGTAACAAAAGTACCTAGAGGAAAGGTTGAGTTATGATTATGTATTGAAGTGCAAGAATCAATTAAGATAGTGATAACATAATGTATTGATGATATACTTGAGGTTACAAAGTGACTAGCTACAATTAGAAAGTTCAAAAGAATAAAGTTAAGAAAAGTTCATTTGCCAAGCTTGACCAAGTGGATAGTAGGTGTGAAGAAAAGTTAGTGCAAGTTGAGAAAAAAGCTAGTTGGAGCCGAGTGAAAAAAAATTCTAGTGGATGTTGAGAAAGTAAGTAGGTACCAAGAAAAGTTAGTAGAAGTCAAGTAATTTTTAGTTGATGTTGAGCGCCAGTAAAATCTAGTTGATGCAAAGTGATTTTATAGTAGATGTTGAGTAACATAGTATGCGCTGAGAATTAGAAGATTCATAATACTGAGTTGTTGTATTATGACAAAAATTGAATATTTTCCAAATAAAAGTAGAAAAGGTTTTTTCTTGAAACTTTTGAATTAGGAGGAAGATAAGATTGATGAGTTGGTGGCATAGAATATTATGTAAACCATTTTGGAGGTGAATTCAAATGGATTCAAAGAGAAGTTTCTACAAAAGATAAGATATGGGGTAGATACATTGTATCCTACCTAATCCATAAAAAATCCTAATTTTGGCGATGGATAATGAGTGGAAAAATTATTTCTAATTTCTTATATCTAGGAATGTTTGGTCATGAAGAAAACAATGGAGAGAGTTAGAGAGTTTTAATGCAAAAACCTGGTAAGGAGAAGGAAAGGGATTTTGCTTCATCAAGTAACCCATGTAAAGAAGTCTACAATGGCATACTAAGCTAGAAGGCTTAAAGAGGATGAATGCTTGAAGGGTGAACAAGCTATCAAAGCTACAAAGATTGGAAGCCAAGTAGAATTGAGGACTAAACATTAATTTATAATCTACAAGTAAGGTTGTAAATTGTATCAGATCAAAGCTCTACTATTACTTTCTAACAATTATATCAGCCTAGGGTAAATCCTTTAGAGTAAGTTTGACTTAATAGTCATTAGAAAATCCTTTAATAGGGTGGCATTCCAAGTGAATGGCCTAAAGTCCTCTAACAAGGCTCATTTTTGACATAGTGACTAAAATTCCTTAACTGGGTCACATTTAATAGTGTGTATTGTAACCTTTAATAGGGCATCACTTCAAAAGAGTGAAAAAGGACTAGCATGTTACTAGTGGTTTTTTCCAAATTGGGCTTCCACATTAAATTATTGTGTCAAATATACTGATGGATATGTGGTGTTTCATGTTTTTGATGCAGGAGCATCCTAGGTTGCCTTGTTATTCTACTATTTTGTTCATTTTTCATTTTGGTGCCAAGTTATTGTAGCACTTGGTGCTGAGTTAATGTAGCACTTAGTTGGTGCCAAGTTACTATAGTAGTTAGTGTCAAGTTACTATAGCACTTAGTGAGTGTTGAGTTACTATAGCACTTATTTGGTGCCAAGTTACTGTAGCACTTAGTTGATGCTGAGTTACTGTAGCACTTAGTGGGTGTCAAGTTACTGTAGCACTTGGTGCCAAGTTACCCAATGTATGCCAAGTGACTCTTCATGTGCCAAATTAACTAGTGTATGTTGAGTGAACCTTCATGTACCGAGTTTTTTTATTTATGCCAAGTGTTAGAATTTGGATGTAACTTCTGCTATTTTTGGCAAGTATATATATGATGTTTAGGCTTAGAATTAAGTAGTTTTTGGGGTAGATGGAGAGTAGAACTGAAAGTGCAAAATTGCTCTTGGATCTTTGAATGTAAATGTATTTGTATTTGGCTGTAACCCACAAGGCCTTATAGCTAGGCATGTATGATGAATATTTTGAGAATTAATGAAAGTGTTTTGCTCTTCTTCCTCCTTTAGCTATTGTTCTTTTTATTTTCTTTCATTGTGTTAACTCTTACAAGGTGGTTTGGATAGCTAGATGAGCCTTTGGCCCTATTTATTTACTCCTTCCTTGTGTCAGTTGGTATCAGAACTAGAGGTTTGTCCTTATAGAGATTGGATTATGTAGACCCTAATTTGGATTTGGCTGTAGGGTGGTAGATCTATGAAGTTGACCATTAACTCATAGAGGGTTATGATCTTGTAGGAACCTAATTTGTAAAGATGGTTCGTGATAAAGGAATTAATGTTGATAATGCTATATTGGATCAATTGAGACAAATTGTAGCCAGATTAGATGCTATGAAGATAGCCCAAAGGATAGTAGCACATCTTGATGATGTAAGTGATGATGAAACAACAACACCAAACCATAATCCTAAACCTTAAGAAGATCAAGATGAGGAAATATTGTTGAGAGTGTTGTCGAGGGAAAATTCAAAGCCTATTGTAGAAGTTGTTCCATATGATGAAAAATTGGATACCAATGATGTGTTGGATTGGATCTTAGATATAGAGAAGTTCTTTGAGTATGAAAACACTCTCGACAATAGAAAGATGAATATGCAGTTACTAAGCTAAAAGCTCATGCTTCATTATGGCCAGAGAATTTGCAAATTGAACGATAAAGGAGAGGCAAGGAGAAGATCAAAACTTGGCTGAAGATGGTAAACAAGGTAAAGAACAAATTTCATCCTATTGATTACCCAGTTAGCTTGTTGAGAAAGACACAAATTTTGAAGCAAAAATACATGACTGTGAAAGAGTATATAGAGGAATTCTATAGATTTGACATCAAATCTAGACATGTGGATGATGATATTCAGAAAATTGCAAGGTACATAAATGGATTGAGATTTGGAATACAAGATGAAATAAGTTTTGTGAAGTTGGAAAGTGTGGAAGAAACATACCAATATGCCTTGAAGGTTAAGGAGATCTTGACAAAGAAGCATGAAAAAAGACAACGAGGTAGAGGTGGAAAATTTTAGAGAGGCAGAGGTAGATCTTATGGTGAAGGTGGTAGATTGGAAAGTTTTTTGTAGGATAAAGGCAAATCTGAATGGAATAATGATGACAAAGGCAAGACCAAATAGAAAAGTGGTAATTCTTATCGAGGAGATATAATTCTTATGTAGGAAGAGGTAATTCTTTATCTAGAGGTGGATTTCATGGTAATTATTTTAGAGGTGGTAAAGAGGGATAGATATTTTGAATGTAGATCCTTTCAAAGTGGGCAAGGTAATAGAAATTTTTTGATTCAATAAAATGATGAGGGTTCACCAAGTGGACCTAAGGCTAGAGAAAATATGATGGTGAGAAGAACCTTATGTAATAATGGAAGTGATAAGGAACCTATTTTAAGAAGAAGTGCTAAGTTGTAAGATGGCTATAAAATATTGCAAATTGATCATTGAGAGTGGAAGTTCTACAAATTTGACATTAGAAGAGCTAGTTACAAAGTTGTAGTTGTAGAGGCTAAAACATCGCAAACCTTATCATGTTTCATGGATCAAAGAGGAGCATAAGATATTGGTAAGTGAATGAGGCCTTGTAAAGTTCAAAATTGGACATTACTTTGATGAATTCTTGTGTGATATTATGCCCATGGATTTTTGTCATATTTTTTTGTGTAGATCTTGGAAATATGATAGATATGTTGTGCATAATGAAAGATTGAATCAATATACTCTTTGGGTAAATGGGAAGAAACAAATATTGTTTCCTTTGATTGAAAATCCAGATGAAGTCAGTTGTACTGCAATAAAAGTTTGCATGGCTAATGGAAAACAATTTGAAAAGGAAGTGAAGAAGAATAAAGTTTGTTTTTCCATAATTCCTAGAGGATCGAGTGTTGATAGTAATAACCAAGTGATATCAGAACTTGGTAATGACAGAGTACCAAAAGAAATTACAAAATTGTTGAATGAGTACAAAGATATTGTTGTTGATGATATTTCTAATGGTTTACCTTCATTGAGAAGCATAAGTCATTATATAGATTTGATTCTTGAGCTAGTTTTCCAAACAAGGCAACCTATAGATTGACACCTATAGATAATGAAGAACATAATAGGCAAGTGTACAAATTGCTACAAAAGGGATTAATTAGAGAAAATTTGAGTCCATGTGTTGTACCTATTGTATTAGCACCTAAAAGGAATGAAGAATGGAGAATGTGTATTAATTCCATAGCTATTAACAAGATAACAATGAAATATAGGTTTCCTATGTCAAGGATGGATGACATAATGGATTATTTGAGTGGAGAAAAATATTTTACCAAGATTGATTTGAAGAGTGGCTATCATCAGATTAGAATTAGAGAAGGTGATGAATGGTAGATTTTTTTCAAGACAAAAGAAGGTTTGTATGAATGGTTGGTTATGCTTTTTCGTTTGACTAATGCACCTAGTACATTCATGAGGTTGATGTGTTAGGAATAAGGTGTATCAACCTTGTATAATTCCTATTCTTATTATTATTTGTTTTGTAAATGTATTTTTGCAAATAATATGTAAATATGAGTGTACATGTCTAGTTGGCATGTTGATCACTTACATGTGTCAGCATCTGAAGTGTGTGAAGGAGATTATTAAAAGGTTATGATGGATTCTTATGATGCATAAGAGCTATTTAAGGAATGAGCTATGACATGTGTAAGAGAATCTTATTGCATGGGGCCTTTTTGGGTACCCAAGAATGAGTGGTTGGTGTGTGTAAGAGAATATGCCAAAAATAGGTTGGTATGATGGATTCCCTTACACTTCTCTTCTGTCCACTATTTTTAGTGGATTCTATGACAAGCTATCATTGCCTATTCAAGTGATGGATGCCCTTTTCTTGGTATTGCATGTACATGTGGCATTGTGCATGGTTCTTAGTGGTTGAGCCATGAAAAAATGCACAACTCCTTTGTGGGTATTTTTTTGGGTCTTAAGATGTTCATAAAAGTAGTATTGCATGTTGAAAATGTAAGAAAGAGGAAGAGGAGAGTGTGCAGGTACTGAGGTGTTGCTGAAGTCTTCTATTGTTAAATTTTCATTGCAAGTGTATTGTAACCTTGTGTTGAATATGATACATTGTGCAAGTTTTGAAGGGGTGGGGTTGTTTTACCAAAAGGTTTTTCCCCACTGGCAAATCTTTGTGTTATGTGTTTCTTTCTCTATCTATTTTCTATATGCATGGTTGGCTGCAATATTGTTATTTATATGATATTGAATCTATAAGTGCAAAATATTTTAAAAGGATTTGCACCATACTTTCCTTAAGAGATTAGTGTAGGAAGTTGTTTCCGCACCTAAGTTTCCTTACAAGTGGTATCAGAGCTTGATCAACTTTTGATCCTAGTTGTTGGGTAGGGTTTTTTGAGCTAATATCAAGTTGAGTGGGAGTCTTGTGTAGAGCATCCTAAATCTTATTTGCAAATTGAGATGGTGAGTTCATCATATGGAAGAATGGAGGTGGAGAAATTTAATGGCACTAATTTCGAGTTGTGGAACCTCAAGATAGAAGACATGTTGGAAGATCATGACCTATGGGAAGCGACTTCAAGTGCTACAAGACCAATAATTGTAGCTCAAGCAGATTGGGATATCAAAGACTGTAAAGCTAAGGGTCTCATAAGGCTCTGTTTAATCGATGCAATTCTTCTAAATGTTCTAGATGAGAAAACTGCATATAGTTTATGGACACGACTTGGGTCTGTGTATTAGGCCAAATCTCTGGTGAACAAGTTATTCCTGAGGAAGAAGTTGTACTCTCTATGAATAGAGGAAGGTGGATCCTTAATGGATCATTTAAATGCATTTAATCTACTAGCTACACAATTGACATCAACTGGTGTCAAGTTAGAGGAGGAGGATCGTTGCTACACACTTTTGTGTTCTTTACCAAATTCATGGGACCACCTTGTGATGGCTCTCAAAAGCATGATAGTCACTTTAAAAATGGATCATGTGGTGTCTTCGCTGCTATCAGAGGAGATGCAGAGAAAGTCTTCCATTTCAAAAAAAGATGCCCTTGCTATTCATGGGAAATCCATGAAAAGAGGGAAGAAAAATGACAATAAGTCTAAAAATAAGGGTAGATCCAAATCTTGTGGGAAGTCAAAGACTTCCAATAAGTCCAAGGCAAAATTTTGGAACTGTGATAAACCTGGGCACTTCCATAAAGATTGTAAAGAGTGAAAGAAGAAAAAGAAGCAAGGTTTAGATTCAGCACCAGAAAGATCTCAAGAAGATGGCAATGCATTCATCGTAGCTTTAGCAGCCCATGCATCTGATGATGTGTGGTTGGTTGACTCGGTGCATCTTTTCACATGACCTCTCATCGAATCTGGTTCTCAAAATATGAAGAGTTTGATGGTGGAAAGGTGTACTTGGGTGATGATTCTAACCTAAAGATAGTTGGATGCAGAAGGGTCACTATAAAATTTCTTGATGGATGAGTAAAGGGAATCAATGGAGTTATGCACATTCTAGGTTTGGAACGAAACCTATTATCTGTAAGTATGTTGAATGATGTAGGTGTGCAAGTTGTTTTTTCGAAAGAAGGATGCAAGATGATGAGAGAATTGATAGTGCTTGCAAGGGGTACTAGGAGAGGTACCTTATTTCAGCTAGATGCATGTATTCCTCTATGTAATTGTTCTTCATCCTCACCATCTAAACAAGAAGTGAAGAATTTTGTGATTATTGGTTCTGATGGCAATGCAAACACTTTGGAGGGGAAGCTTCTTGCAAAAAAGACAATGCTGTGGCATATGAGATTTGGTCACATTGGTGAAAAGGGTCTGCGAACCCTAAAAAATAAAAATCTCGTTAAGGGGTTAAATGATTGCAATCTCAAGTTTGACTTTTGTGAACACTGTATCTATGGTAAACAAAATCATGTTCATTTTTACTCTAGTTCTCACAAATCTTTTGATGTTTTGGATCTTATTCATTCTGATGTATTTTGTCTTGTAAAAGTTCCTTCAATCTCCAAGTCTATATTTTTTGTATCTTTCATAGATGATTATAGTAGAAGGACATGGATTTATTTCCTTAAAATTAAGACACAAGTCTTTAGTCGATTCAAGGAATTTAAAGCCCTTGTAGAGAATCAGACTAGTAAGAAGATGAAGTGTGTGAGAATTGACAATGGTGGTGAGTTTTTCTCAGCAAAGTTTGAATAGTTTTGTAAAGAACGAGGCATCGAGAGGTAGAAGAAAACTCCTTATACCCCACAACAAAATGGAGTTGCAAAAAGAATGAACAGGACACTGATGGAGAAGGCTAGGAGTATGCTTGGTGGAGCTAGCTTAGAACAAAACTTTTGGGCCAAAGCTGTGGCCAATGCTTGCTATCTGGTTAATAGATCTCATACATCAACCCTTTTTGGTAAGACATCCATGGAGGTGTGGTCTAGTAAGAAGCCTTTAATTAGACATCTTCATGTTTTTGGTTGTGAAGCTCATGCACATGTTCCAAAGGAGAAAAGATCTAAGTTAGAAAATAAAGTTGTTAAATGTATTTTCATCGGGTATAGTACTGGTGTGAAAGGATACAAGCTTTGGGATCCTGTGACTAGTAAGGTGTTGTATAGTAGAAATGTTATTTTTAGAGAGCTAACATCTTCTCCTATTATGCTACAACTAGATGAAAAAGAAAAGAAAGAAGATATTGTTTAGTTTCCTCCTACCCGTGAGAAGACTGAACAGAAAGACCATGTTGGGTCTAATGATGAGGAGAGCTCTAGTAGCTCTGATAGTTCAAAAGAAGAAGAGGAAGAACAACCTCAACCTCAACCCTTAAGGAGATCCACGAGAGTAAGAAAGCAACTAGAAAGGTTAGGTTATTCTATGTTAGATTCCAATTGTTCTTACGCTTTGGTTACTAATACTAATGAGCCTAGATCTGTGAAAGAGGCTTTGGGTATGAAAGATGCAGGTTCTTAGATTGTGGCCATGGATGATGAGATGGCTTCATTGGATAAAATCAAAACTTGGGATCTTGTACCTTTTCCTAAAGGATGAAAATGTGTTGATTGTAAATGGGTGACAAGAAGAAATTTTGTACAGATGGCAGTGTTGAAAGGTACAAAGCCAGATTGGTTGCGAAGGGGTATTCACAAGTAGAGGGAATAGATTATGGTGAAATATCTCTCCTATTGCAAAGTTGACATCCATTAGATTTCTATTATCTCTTGCAGCATCATATGATTTAGAGATATAACAGATGGATGTGAAGACAACTTTCCTTCATGGTGATTTGGAGGAAGAAATTTATATGTCACAGCCTGAGCACTACATTGTTAAAGGTAAATAATCTTGGGTTTGCAGGTTAAAAAAGTCTTTATATGGTTTGAAGCAATCTCCTAGGATGTGGTACCTTAAGTTTGATGTCTTTGTGTTGTCAATTGGATTTGTAAGATCAAAATTAGATCATTGTATTTATTTCAAAGTTCAAGATGATTGCCTTCTTATTGTTGCATTATATGTTGATGATATGTTGCTATTTGGGACGGGTAAGGGTATGATTTCTATTTTTAAATCTTAGTTGTCTGCATAGTTTGAGATGAAAGATCTTGGGGCAGCAAGGTACATCTTGGGTATGGAAATCAGTAGAGACAGGTCTAATAGAAAACTTTGGTTGAGTTAGAGTAAGTATGTGAAGTCTGTGTTGGACAAGTTTAGCATGGCAGATTGTAGACCTTTGTGTGTTCCTATTTTTGTGGGAAAAAAGTTATCTATAGAAGATTGACCAAAATCTCCTAGTGAGATGGAGGACATGAGTAGAGTACCTTATGCTAGTGCAGTTGGTAGTCTTATGTATGCTATGGTCTATACTAGACCAGACATTGCCGAAGCAGTGGGAGTTCTGAGCTAGTTTATGGCTAATCCTGGATGGGTACATTGGGATGTAGTTAAGAGAGTATTTAGATATTTGAGGGGTACATCAGATCACTCCATATGTTATCATGGTAACTCTTTTAGAGCTCTACATTGAGTTTTTATTCATGGATTTGTGGATTTAGATTGAGCAGGTAATAATGACAGTAGGAGATCCACTAGTGGTTATGTGTTCACTATGTTTGGTGGTGCCATCAGTTGGATGAGTAAGGGACAACCTGTGGTTTCTTTGTCCACTACAAAAGCTAAGTACATGGATGCTACTCATGCTTGTAAGGAAGCCATTTGACTTAGGAGAGTGTCTTCTAATATTGGTGTTGATGTAGGAAAGATTACTATTTCATGTGATAGTTAGAGTGGTATTTGCCTTGCAAAGAATCCAACTTTTCATGCCAGAACAAAGCACATTGATGTGTAGTTTCACTTTGTGAGAGATATCGTGGAAGATGGAAAGGTAAATTTGGAGAAGGTGGATACTACAAAGAATTTTCTAGATGCATTGACAAAACTAGTGGGCACAGAGAAGTTCAGATGGTGTTCGGAGTCTATGGGCCTTCTCGCCTATAGCTGTTAATCCCTGTTATGTTCCTAATGCTCTTACAAGGTGTTTGACAAGTGGGAGAATGTTAGGAATAAGGTGTCTCAACCTTGTATAATTCCTATTCTTATTATTATTTGTTTTATAAATGTATTTTTTCAAATAATATGTAAATGTGAGTGTACATGTCTAGTTGGCATGTTGATCACTTACATGTGTCGGCATCTTGAAATGTGTGAAGGAGATCATGGCTGAAAAGGTTATGATGGATTCCTATGACATGTAAGAGCTATTTAAGGAATGAGCTATGATAGTTTTAAGAGAATCTTATGACATGGGGCCTTTTTGGGTACCCAAGAATGAGTGGTTGGTGTGTGTAAGAGAATATGCCAAAAATAGGTTGGTATGATAGATTCCCTTACACTTCTCTTGTGTCTACTATTTTTTGTAGATTCTATGACAAGCTTTCATTGCCTATTCAAGGGATGGATGCCCTTTTCTTGGTATTGCATGTAAATGTGGCATTGTGCATGGTTCTTGGTGGTTGAGCCATGAAAAAATGCCCAACTCCTTTGTGGGCATTTTTTTGGGTCTTAAGATGTTCATAAAAGTAGTATTGCATGTTGAAAATGTAAGAAAGAGGAAGAGGAGAGTGTGCAGGTACTGAGGTGCTACTAAAGTCTTCTATTGTTAAACTTAAATTGCAAGTGTATTGTAACCTTGTGTTGAAGATAATACATTGTGTAGGTTTTGAAGGGGTGGGGTTGTTTTACCGAAAGGTTTTTCCCCACCAGATAAATCTTTGTGTTATGTGTTTCTTTGTCTATCTATTTTTTGTATGCATGGTTGGCTGCAATATTTTTGTTTATATGATATTGAATCTGTAAGTGTAAAATATTTTTAAAGGATTTGCACCCTACTTTCCTTAAGAGATTAGTGTAGGAAGTTGTTTTCGCACCTGAGTTTCCTTACATGATGAATAAGTTTCTGAAAATATTTTTGGGTAAGTTTGTGATTGTTTATTTGGATGATATTCTAATATTTAGTAACACTAAGGAATAACATATTGAGCATATTAGACAAGTATTGTAGAGGTTAAAAGAGGAAAAGTTGTTGATTAATCTAAAAAAGTGTTCTTTTATGCAACAGGAGATTGTGTATTTTTTATTTGTAATTTCAGCTAATGGATTGAAGATGGATCCTAAGAAGGTTAAAGAAATTTTGAATTGGCCTACACTTGAGAATGTGGGTGAGGTAAGATCATTTCATGGTTTGGCTAACTTTTATAGATAGTTTATAAAGAATTTCAATGTTGTTTGCATTGCTACAACTAAAATAATAATGGGAGATAAAAAGGATTCGAGTAGACACATAAAGCTGATAAGACTTTTGAGACTTTGGAAAAAAAGGTTGTTGAATTACCTGTATTGGTTTTGCCTGATTTCAACAAAGTATTTCAAGTTGAATGTGATGCAAGTGGTAATGCAATAGGAGCTATATTAAGTCAAGAAGGTAAGCTTATTGCATTGTTTAGTAAAAATTTGAATTATTCCAAAAGGAAGTATTTTGTGTATGATCAATAATTATAATGCCATTGTTCAAGCATTGAAGAAGTGGAGACATTATTTGATTCCTAAGGAGTTGGCACTATATACTAATCATAAAGCTTTATAATACTTGGGAAGTCAACATAAATTGAATCAAAGACATATGAAGTGGGTTGAGTACTTACAGAGTTTTAGATTTGTCATCAAGCACAAGAGTGGAGTTACTAATAAAGTTTCTAATGCATTGAGAAAAAGATATTCTTTGTTGGCTAAAATGAAGGTTGAAGTTCTTGGTTTTGATGAAATGAAAGAGTTGTATGATGCCAATTCTGATTTTTCTAAGGCATAGAGAGAGTAAGAGCACCAAATCTGATAGATCACATAAGTAAGTATGATGAATATTTCATTCAAGAAGGTATCCTATTTAAAAGTATTTATTCATGTATTCTTAGAAGTTCTATGAGGTTGAATCTGATTAAGGAAAAACATAGTGGTGGATTGGCTAGAAAGTTTGGAATTGATAAGACACTGATTTTACTAAAATAGAAGTATTATTTGTCACAAATGGATAAGGATGTTAAAAAATTTGTGAAGATTTGTGGAGTTTGTCAAGTTGCAAAAGGATTGAGTTAGAATACTAGTTTCTATACACCTATTACTATTCCTGAGAAACCTTGGACTAGCATCAATATGGATTTTGTTCTTTGATTACCTAAACCAGTGAAGGGGTATGACTCCATATTTGTTGTAGTGGATAGATTTTCTAAGATGGCTCATTTCATACCATGTAAGAAGACATCAAATTATGAGCATGTTGTTGAACTTTTCTTCAAAGAGATTGTGAGATTGCATGGATTACCAAGAAGTATTATTTGTAACAGAGAAAATAAGTTTGTTGGATATTTTTGGAAGACTTTGTGGGAGAAAATGGGTACTAAGTTGAAATTTAGTTCTACATTTCATTCATAGATAGATGGATAGACAGTGGTTGTGAATAGAAACTTGGGTAATTTGTTGGGATGTTTAGTTGGGAATAAGCCAAGTAATTGGGAAATGGTATTGGAACAAGCTAAATTTGTATATAACAATTAAGTGAATAGGAGTACAGGAAAAACATATTTTGAGATTGTTACTAGAATACAACCTAGAGGTATATCAAATTTGAGAGATGTTACTGGTGAAGTAAAGAGAAGTGTTGCAGGAGAAGAATTTGCTGATTTTATGGAATCTTTGCATAAGGATGTGAAGTTGAGGTTGAAATAAAGTAATCAAAAGTATAAGGAGAATGTTAATAAGTCTAGAAGAAATAAATATTTTGAAGCTAGTGATGAGGTGATGGTTCATTGAAAGAAAGGAAGATTTCCTATTGGAACATGCTGTAAGCTAAAGATGAAAAAAATTGGACCTTGTAAGATCCTGAAAAAGTTTGATAGTGGTAATTCTTATCAAGCTAAGCTACTTGAGGACATAGATATATCTCCTATATTCAATATTGCTGATTTGTATAAATAGCATGAGTTAGATGATGAAGTTTTTGTATCAGAAGATTATCCTAAGAAGAAGACTAAAGAAGTTGAACAGATATTCAATCAGAGAGTTGGCAAGAGGACAAGAGGAAAATATTACTATGAATATTTGGTGAAGTGGAAGAACAGGTCTATTAAGGATGCTTCATGGATTTCTCAACCTAAGTTGGATTCAACTCAGATTGCAACATCGCAATGATTTAGAAGAATCATTTCTTTCAACCGTGGTTGTCTAATGCAAGTGCATCTTGGGTTGCCTTGTTATTCTACTATTTTGTTCATTCTGCATGTTGGTATAGAGTTACTATAGAAATTAGTTGGTGCTGAGTTACTATAGCACTTAGTTAGTGCCAAGTTACCATAGCACTTAGTGGGTGTTGAGTTACTCCAGCACTTAGTTTGTGCTAAGTTACTGTATCACTAAGTTGGTGGGTAAGTGCACCAAGTTGTGTTGCAAAAAGGGGGGTATAAGTTGACACCTTTTTTCTGAAATCAGCAATTTCTAAACTTCAACAAGAATTTGAAGATATTTATGTTGACTTTAAGTTATTATTACCATTAGTGACAAAACTTACTCGATTCTAAATGATTACTGAGTTCATAACTTAGTCTATAGTGTATACCAAGAATTTAGTGGTTACCTTGTAGGTTCATCACTCTAGTGGTTCATACCAAGCATTCATGAAGCTACCGAGTGGGTGTGCAGCCAAGCAGTATCTATCGAGCTTCACAGTTTACACTAAGCATCTCAATATCTACTAAGGAGCCTGACTATGTCATGGGAATCCAATGTTTACTGAGTGGTGGAAGTGCAACATTTATCGAGTGATGGAAGTGCAATGTTTACCAAGTGATGGAAGTGTAGTGTTTACCGAGTGAAATCAAGGTAAACAAAGGATCCAATTTTTACCAAGTGACACTACATCTACCAAGTCACCTGTGGTTACCAAATTTAGAACTATGTCAAGTGATTAGTATGGACTGAGCCTTCACTTCTATCAAGTGCATGATGATGCCAGGTAATGCAGTGGATGTCGAGTATTAGACGGTCACTGAGTCAGTTCAGTGAACCTAAGTTTTCTACTGTTTGGCCAACTCAAAAATGTTTTGTTCACTTGTGTTTTGGCTGACCTTGCAATTATAATTTTTGGAATGATATATATGTAATATATTATCATTTGCAATAGGTATGAAGATGAAAAAAGTGAGTTTGAAGAAAGATATGTAATGTCTTGAAGTGGAAGTGTGAATCAATAGTAGAGCAACATATTCAACAAGGTCAACAAGGGACAATAAGGATTCATCAGCCACAAGAGGTGATTTATACTTCAAGGATCTAATCAACAATCAAGTTTGTAAGTAGATCCACTATTTCATCATAATAGGTGAATCTATTTTGTAAATCCTTTAATAGTGTAGACTTAATAGTCTTTGTATAAATCTCTTAACAGAGTGCATACTTTAGTGTATGTTTTTAAATCCTCTAACAAGGTGGACCTAGTAGTCCTTTATGCTCCTAATAGGGCAGATCACCAAAAGTGGTCAATGTAAGTCTTAATAGGCCAACTTTATACTGCAGTATTGAAATTTTGTGGGTATCATCCCCACCCTAGTTTTACTTTCTATTTGGAGGGTTTCTAGGTTACCAAATCTCTATGCACATGTGTTATGAATGTTTGATCTCTCATACACAATAGATTAGATGAATGAATGGTGAATAGTATATATGATTAAAATGTTGAATTGTCTTAAAAAGTTTTGAAGTTACTGATTCACCCCTCCCCTCTCAATAACTTGTGATGTCTTGAATATTTCCAACAATTGGTATCAGAGCTTTGTGGTTCTCAGGATAAAGTTTGATAGCGTGAGCAAAGATCAAGGACAATGGAGATACTTAGACTTGACAAAGATATTGAAAATGAAAAGCTAGATCTGAAAATGGCTATGGCTCAATTCAGAGAAGCAAAGGAGCATCTTTCCCAATCCCTGAAACGAAGGAAGGAACTTGCAAGACAAATGAATGACCATCAGTATGATGAAGAAAAGATTGAAGACCTTTTTCCATCAAGCAGTTCAGATGAAGCTAATGAGGCAATCAAGGAACTCCTAGCTAAAAATGGCTCTCTACAGGAAGAAGTAAGAAAGCTTAAAAGAGAACAAGAAAACCAATCAATTAGGCTATGTAAAGTTTTGGAATAAAGAAACAAGGCAAATGAAGACCTGGAGGCAAGAAATAATCAATCCAATCAGCATGAGGATTTTATGGATAAACTATCTAATGCAAATGAAGAAATTATGAATTTGAGCTCTAAAAATGAAAGCTTGAGGAATGATTTAATCACTGAAAGACAAATCAATGAAAGCTTACAAAGTGACTTAAGATCTAAAAGACAAATCAATGAAAGTTTGGAAAATGATCTAAATGCTGAAAAACAAATCAATGAGAGAATGATGAAATCTCAAATAGACATGACTCAACTAAATCAAAAAAGTGAGTAGAATCTTCATAGACAAAAGGGTAAAGAAGGTCTTGGTTATAAGGAAGAAGGTGAAATCTCCAAACAAGGTGCCCAAAGGAATTAAAAACCTACTTGCAATCACTGTGGTAAGACAGGTCACACATCAAACAAATGTTGGAGTAATGGAAAAGGAAAATTCAATGGCAAATGCCCCAATTGTAATTAGCATGGTCATAAAGCTAATGAATGCAAGGAGAAATCAAAATTTGAAGGAAATTGTCACAAATGCAAGAAGCATGGTCACAAGGCATTCCAATGTAGATCCAAATCATTCAATCCAACTGAACAACTTGTTAAGGCAATCTTTGTATGGGATTGTAATACCTAGTGCAGATGTCATTATTGTGGAGAATATGGACACATTGGCAAAGACTACTCAAGGAATCACTTGAGAAAAAGAGATACAACATTAAGATGTTATACATGCACTAAAATCGATCATATAGCCAAAAATTGCATGAACATAGGAAGAATTGAAGATGAAAAGAAAGCTAAAGCTGACAGCATTCAGAAGCAAATGAGGCAACAATGGATTCCTAAATCTATCAAGAAAGATAGTTCAAATGATGGTAATTTCACTCAAGAAGTGGGTGACTCCACCACTTCTAACTAGACTCATAAAGAAGGATCTGGAACTGTATTATCAAGCTATATCTAGAGCAATTCCAATTGAAAGGAAGCAAAAGATCCAAACAATATTCCAGATACACAAGGATCAAAGAAAGATATCTTTTGCCAAATTGCATCTACCAAGGAAGGTCATTTGAAGACCTTACCAAGCTAGGCCAGGAGGAAATAAAGTTATGTTCAATCACCAAGTTACAAGCTTCTACCAAGCAAGTGAATGATCGATGGCCTTTCAAGCACTATGTCATCTCAGCTACCTTCATACCAAGCATTAATGAAAAAAAATTCATCAAAAAGGTAGAATTTGATTTCATTCTTCATTGTGATTTTAGAGCTAAGAAAATTTCAGGTGAAATTCAAGCAATTCTAAGTGATTCCAAGTGATTTTCTAGCAAAATATTTGTTCAAAAAATTTCTATCTTTTATCGAGCATCAATCGCATCTAGGAGCAGCAGCATCACCAAGGCAAAGAAGGGTTCGAAGATGTTGGTAAAGGGTGCAGAATGGAAAGCACCCAACTTCAAAAAAAATTCGGCCATTACAAAATCACTTGACCCTAATGACGCTCAATCTCAAATTCCACCTAAGTTACTCCTCATAAACGATATTCTTATACATTTTAAATGTTTTGTTCAAGAAACTGGAAACCTAGAAATGGACAATGCCCTCTAAGAAATGAGTGTTGATGGCTCTTTGAAACTACAACATAAGCATCTTGAAACCAAAGGTTTAACTTATATCTTGCATATGCCAAGAAGCTTAAAAACCAAGTGGATTAGGTATATTCTGAGTCGGGTGCACAACGGGAAACTATGGCTAGAGTAGCTAGTGTTAATCACAAAGAAGATGATTCACAAAATCATGGGTCTCCCTATGCTCAACAAAGTAAATTTTACCAAAACCCTAGGATGGGATGAGTTGCAAAAGAAAACCCTAGCTGAGTGGGACAATAGAGGTTTGAAGGTTAGCACTGTATTTGATGTCGAACTAAGATCTGGCATTCATGTCATTGCCCACAAAATCTATAGCTCTAGTTGACTGAATAGTGTACCCTATGAGGCTATGGATTTGGCCTTCAAAATTGTAAAGAAGAACCTTGAATTTGTCCTATCAAAATTACTCTTAAAACAATTGAACAAGAACATGGAGAGTATAAGGACTTCAAAGAATAATCCCTATAAATTTGGTTCTCTATTGATTTGTTTATTCTTCTATATTCAAAAATTCTTTCCATCGAAAGGAACTATAGTGTGGAGAAAAGATATTCCCATTCTTTATCAGATAAATGAGTTTGTAGCAGAAATGGGTGTAAATTTTGAAAGCATCATGGACAATTATTTTGAAGATTTCAAGGAAAGGATGAACAACAAGTTTCGAATTCCTCAAAAATTGATTGTAGATTATAGAGATGATGTATGCTTTATGGTTGACTATGATAAGGTATAGATTTAGGTAGTTTGACCCCAAGTTGCACTGATGAATGAGCTAGTAGACCCAAGGCAAACAATTTTCAAAACATATGATGAGGCAAAGGCCAGAATTGAGCTTGAAATCAAGCTACCCTAGGCCATAAGAAAAGGCAAGAGGTAGATAGCCAAATTAAAAATTGCTACCGGCCCTCTTATGCTTATAGAAGGAAAAGGTGAGGATGAAGAAGATGATGAAGAAGAAGGAGAAGAATAAAGAGAAGAACATAAATCTGAAGAGGAACCACCAAAGAAGAAAGGTAAGGTAATTATTACCAAACCTAAGAAAAAGCCTACTATAGTATTCTCTAGAAGAACCAGGAAAGGCAAGCAGGAACCTATATTTGTCAAGCCTCCACTCACATTTGAGGAAAGGCTAAAACAATTGGAAGAGGGAGCAGGCATCACAAATTTCAAGGCATTGAAATTTGAAACAAGAACTGATGCTGAGAAAATGCAGATTGAGGAACTAGTACTCAGTAAGATGGGTACATGGAAATACTCCCCAGATCAGCTTGCCTCTCAAATCTCCATAGAACTGTTGGAGATATTGCAACTGAGATGGGAGTTAGCCACCCAAATAGATAAATACATATATGAGCAATCTCTGAGGAATCTTCTACCAAGTCTTACTAAAGTGGAAATAAAGGAAACAATGAAGGATCATGAAGGTAAATTTATGATTAGATTTCACACATGTTTGATTTTATTTAAGGACATTGAGCATGTTGTAAATGATGCAACAAACATGTGGAAGAACATCTATCATCTGCAAAAGCTCAGTATTGATCCTATTGAAATCAAGGATGATGATAGCAATAATAGTGATGATTTTGATAGCACTCCATCCATCATAATTACTCCAAGAGAGATGTATGCACTCATGAAAGAAAAGGAGGAAGAAGCACATGAGGAAGGTAAAGAAGAAGAGGATCTAGTTAAAATTGTAGTAGAAGTGATTGCATTCCTTCCTCACTCTCCACCAAAGACACTTACATCTGCTTTGAAGATAGCTTCTACAAGAGAAATTGTAAGCATAGTAGTCACATCAATTGCTCAATCTTCTCCAACCTCCTCCTAGCTCCAGGTATCTGAAATGGAGGTGCCAAGCACTTCATCTACCGAGTTGTGCTGTCTATCACTTCTTCAACTACCGAGTCAACATCCTCAGCTCCTTCATCATTAGTGACTGTATCAATAAGTTCCCCAATTTTTTTTGCATCAATTCCAGCAAGTTCTACAATTTTGTTTCCATTAGCATCATTTGTATCCACCTAGATTCCAATGAATTCAAATACTACCATGAGTACTCTACCGAGTATGACACCATTTTTGGGAAGTGTTTCAATTTTTTATCCGGTGAACACTTTTGTTGGCATTCCAACCTTGAGTCCTATCCTAGTTTTTATTGCTAAACCCTTCCATCTCCACCATTGTGTCTATTCCTAAGGTCCAACCAGTCATCATAGAAGTCAAAAAAAAGCATCCATTAAAAATGCTAATCACAGGAAAGAAAATTGATGAAAACTTTGACCTAGACACCAAGATAGTGATACCTAAGATTGACTATGAGACTGCTACCATTGAAGAAATGAGGTTAGCTAGTCAACTCATAGAGACAAAAGCTATGCAAAAGTTGTTAAGATCAGAAAGGCATAAGGAATATAGAATAATTGAGAATGCCAAAGATATAATTACAGATGCTATAGGTGTTGAAGTAGATTCTACTCAACACATTTTGATTCAGTTAGAAGAGGCTATAAAAAATTTTTATGAAGATTTTTCTGGTCAAGAGAAACTTATTGAGAAAGCTGAAAAGAAATTTGATAATAAAGTGCTAGAGCATATTTCTCAAAAGATAGCAATAAAGCAAGTTGAATTGTCAACCTTTTTGGGAAATTTTGAAATTTTTTTCAATAATGTAGTATCACTTTTTGCTAAACTTTGTGATGTTTTTGGTTTTACCAAAGAAATAAAGGATAAGTTAAATAAGATTGACATTGATATGCAATTAAGTGCTTCCAAGATAATGGTGGACTCCTCCTCCACAACATCCCATCACACCAAAATTAGATATTTGGCAGATGTACAGGCAGAACTATTGAGAGAGGAAGCAAGGATCCGGTCTACACTCATAGACATCCAACACATGATCCTTCCTATCATGGACACAATGTAGAAACATCTTTCTCATTGCAAAACATTGGTCCAAGATCAAAACTTCTCAATGGCTGATCACTTGATTCAATTATCAGCAGAAGTTAAAATTGCTCTCTCCAACTATCAAATTTTGTAGTAGACTTGGGATAGTACTTTTGCCACAATCCTTAAGGTACAAGTATTTCTATCTCACTTTGGTGTAGTCATATAAATTGTATATATGTAGTTCTTTGGCATTATTGTCAACAAGGGGAGAGATTCAGCATAATAAGTGAGGAGAATTATCACTACAAGTGATAGGGGGAGTTAGCACTCAAAAGAGTTAGCATGTGTGCATAAGTATCTATTTATATACTTTATAAGTCATCAAGGAGATATATAGAAATGTATATGTAGCAGTTCTACAAAGATCAATTTTGAAAAACCAAAATTCAGTGAGTAAGGTTATGTACATATATTTTGGCTCATAAGTGTTTTTCACTAATGCCAAAGGGGGAGATTGTTGGCATTAAGTTATTATTGCCATTAGTGACAACACTTACTTGATTCTGAATGATTACCGAGTGCATCACTCAGTATATAGTGTATACTAAGCCTTCAGTGGTTACCTTGTAGGTTCATCACTCTAGTGGTTCATACTAAGCATTCATGAAGCTACCAAGTGGGTGTCCAGCCCAGCAGTATCTACTGAGCTTCACAGTTTATATCAAGCTTCACAGTTTACACCAAGCATCTCAGTATCTATCGACCAGTTTGACTATGTGATGGAAGTTCAATGTTTACTAAGAAATGGAAGTGTAATGTTTACCAAGTGATGGAAGTGCAACATTTATCGAGTGATGGAAGTGTAGTATTTACCGAGTGAAATCAAGATAAATGAACGATCAAGTTTTTACCGAGTGACACTACATCTATCAAGTCACCTGTGGTTACCAAATTCAAAACTACATCAAGTGATTAGTATGGACCGAGCCTTCTCTTCTACCGAGTGCATAATGATGTTGAGTAATGTAGTGGATGTTGAGTATCAAAAGGTCACCAAGTCAATTTAGTGAACTCGAGTTTGCTACTATTTGCCCAACTCAAAAATGTTTTGTTCACTTGTGTTTTGGCCGACCTTGCAATTATAATTGTTGGAATGATATATATGTAATGTATTATCATTTGCAATAGGTATGATGAAATACATGAGTTTAAAAAAAGGATATGTAATGTCTTGAAGTGGAAATGGGAATCAACAGTAGAGCAAAATATTCAGCAAGGTCAACAAGGGGCAGTAAAGATTCATCAATCACAAGAGGTGATCTATACATCAAGGATCTAATCAAAAAATCATGTTTGTAAGTAGATCCACTATTTCATCCTAATAGGTCAATCAGTTTTGTAAATCCTTTAACAGGGTAGACTTAACAGTCTTAGTATAAATCTCCTAATAGAGGGCATACTTCAGTATATGTTTGTAGATCCTCTAACAAGGTGGACCTAGTAGTTCTTTGTGCTCCTAACAAGGCAAATCACCAAAAGTGGTCAATGTAAGCCTTAACAAGCCAACTTTATACTATAGTAAAGAAGTTTTGTGGGTATCATCCCCACCCCAATTTTACTTTCTTTTTGGAAAGTTTCTGGGTTACCAAATCTCTGTGCACATGTGTTATATATGCTTGATCTCTCATATACAGTAGATTAGATGAATGAATGGTGAATAGTATATATGATTAAAGTGCTAAATTTTCTTAAAAATTTTTGAGTTACTGATTCCCCCCTCTCCTCTCAATAACTTGTCATATCTTAAATATTTTGAATAGTAACTTTGTCCTAGCCTTTAGTTATCCTATCTATCCTTCCTTGACATTGGAATCATTCAAAGGCCCTATTCTCTTCTCCACAATGAAAATAGGCTCCACAAAAACCTCCTCTTCTAAATCATTACACTCATCCTCTTCCTCTCTGATCTCTATTATTTTTATCATGGAAATGATTGAAATTATTTTCTCTCTAGTCCTAACTTGAATTTATAGCCTTATACTTCTTCTTTTTTTTATCATCTCAACCTCTATGTAAGATCTTCCACCACAACCTTTTCTAATTTATTTTTTTAATAAAACTCCTTGTTTAGTTTTTCCTCAACTCTTAGGATGAACTAGTATGCCTCCTGAATAGTGTTCATCTGAACCAAACTTAGCTGCTCCTAAATAGTTGGCCTTAATCCATTAAGGTAACTAGAAAATTTCTCTTTATTAGCTTCTACATAGCCCATCCTAGTGAGATTTCAATAGAACTCTTTGTATACCCCAAAATAGATCTTCACACTTACTTTAACCCTTGCATTTTCTTCAATAGATCAAGCTCATTATCAATGGGAATGAATTGTCACTTCAACTTATCTATCATATAATCTCATCTCATGATGTTATCATTCCCTCTTGTATTTTTCTCCAATTGGATCTCCTATCCCCAAATCTTTGCATGACCCTTTAGTTTGGCCTTTACAAATTTATTTGACCCTATCTAAATTGTTAATATCTTCATAGGAAAAGTACTCCTCTAATCCATTGATCTAGTCAGTCAACTCCTCTGAGTTAAGATTTCCTAAAAATGTGAGAACATCAAACTTAGATCTTTTTTCAATCTTGGAAATGGCCCTAAGATGCATTTCTTCTTCTTAGTTTCATAACTTGATCTTCTGCTTCCTTATTGGTGATTCCTTCTTCTTATCTTTCATCCTCACTTTCATCTCTTATGAAAAAAATCATCCCTCTGTGCATGTGTTCTTCCAATGCTTGCATTTTTCTATAGATTTCTCTAAAACCCTTAAGAGTAATGCCTTTGGCTCTTCCACCATGCTTTCTTCATAGAAGCATTTTTGTGCTTTTATTCAAAGCCTTATGCAAAGTGCCTCACAATTGGCAATTTGTCTACACACGCAACCTAAACCATAGTCCTGGTGAAAATTGTCTCACAGTCGATAATATCTCTACACACTTGAGAACTCCTACTACAATACCACCTGATTAAGAGTTCACCCCTTAATACAATAAACGCATTGGGTGATCCCACAATAGTGCATGCCACTTTTTGACCAATTTTGACACTAAAATTAATATTTTTGAAACAAACCTTGCATTTGAGTGACTATATCTCTAAAACTACGAATAATTTAAAGATGATGTAAACTAGTGATTTGTAGTACTCTGTTCTAGTTTGCAACCATGTTTTTTAATATATATATATAACTCAAAATTTTCTTCTCTTCTAAAAAGTGGTAATATGAAAAATTGATATTTTTAAAGAGTGATAGTAATGTAGAGCCACACCTTGAAAAACTCAAGAGGGATCAGTCACTCAACTGAATTGCTTCAAGGGGCATCTACAACCTTCAGGATCACACACTAAAATCAGATTCAATAAACAAAACTTTGAAAATAAATCCCCCCAAAAATTTCTTCTTGCTGCCTCCGGATAGACCCACACTCAGACATGAATAACTTTCAAACCAGAAAGGATTTACTCAATCTAACTGTTGAGATTTGGTGTAACTAGATTTCAAACAACATATAATTTTTTTAGAGAAATCCAACGCTTCATACCCGAGATATTGACCACGCATCAGAGTACATTTTTCTACAGAACATTGCTTCTTGCTGTCTCTAGATAGACCCGTGAACAGACATGTATAACTTTTGAACCAGAAAATATTTTCTCAATCGAACCATTGATATTTTGCATAACTAGGTTTCAAACAATATATAAAAATTTGAGAGAAATCCAATGGTTCATTTGGGAGATATTACCCATGCACTGAGACTAATTTTCTGCAAACATACCAAATTCGACCCAAACTAAAATTTTTTAATCTTCTGCAAACTATCAACTTGTTTCCAGTGAGAAGATAAGAAAAATCCGTTCAAAACTCAGACCATCAAAAAATTGCACAAAGACAAAATAAAAAAACATTCCATATCTCTCCAAATTCGATTCGTGTCTTACATAGCTGACTGGATCACCCTTAAAACTGACTTTCTTTTTCCTATTAAAGGATGTGAAACGTTTTCTTCTTATTTTAGAAAAGAAGAACGTCTTCTATCCAAAAAAAGAGGATAAGAATCTGAAACATTTTTTCTACCAATATTAGACAGTATATTCCAAAAACTGCCTACTACCTATTATTGGATTCTAAAAATCATTAAACACTCCACCTACGAACTAAAAAAAAAACTATTCTAATTTCTGGTCCTAGGTGGCTATATCTGGAGAGCTTATCGAACTGCTACTCTAGGTATGCCACCACATGTAGGACATTATTACAAACTTCAAAAACTAAAAGCATTTAAAACATAACATTAAATTCCCTATTACATTTTCAACAATGTTGCCTCCTATAGCGTTTCTCTTCTCTGCCACTGCAGCAGATAGTATGCTTGACATGTATAAATTTTCTTTCTCGAAATGATAATGAGGTAATTCTTTCAATGTTAGATTTGTAACATCAATATCTAGAGGATAGGTTTGTTTTGATTCAATTTGGTTGAATATTGTATAGTTTATGAAGTTTTGAAGTGACATCAATCATAATTTAGACATACATTCATTTTGACACAAATAACTTGAACTCAATTTATTATATATCTATTTTTTTTCAAATATAAAGCTATCTCAACAACCTATTTCCTAGATATTTTTCAAAAACAAATGACCTAATTTGCAAATTTTCCCAAAGTGTCAAAGTCAGTTGATGTTCAATTGTTAATGAACCTATAATAAGTTAAACTCCTATTTGAAAGTCTTAATGAATATAATATGTATTACGATTATAGTCATTGGAAGGTTTGCTCTGAGAATTGGCATTTTCTATTTTATAGTAGGAGTTCATTCAATCTTGATTTTAGGGGTTAAAACAACCAATTTCATTTTTTGAAAGAAAACAACACTATAAATTAACATGTTCGCTTGAACATTATGTTCATGCCAACATATTTTATATCTCCAGCTAAACATATGTTTGCACAAACATATTTTATATGTTGAGATCAACATATGTTCGCAAGAACATACAAGTGTAATTAATTTGGCCATAAAAAATTTATGTTAATGTCTTCACAGAAACATGTAAAATATTTTGTGTTCGTATGAACTATTTACTGCATAGGTACT
>CM053786.1:31904050-31936550 GCA_028749045.1 Cupressus sempervirens
TATAGAAATTCTAGTAATAGAATTTAGAGAAGGGACATGATCAGGTGCAAGAACGGGTATGTATGAACTCATAAATATTGCCCAATTTATAAAGAATGCAATTTCTCATAAAAATTTAGATCATTTACTTAAAATGAATGTGGATATATCTATATATATATATATGTATATATATATGATCTTGAATTTAATTATGTATCAGTCTTGTTTTTTATCTAATTGATTTATTTATTCAATTTTAGCTGATAATCAACAAGGTGAACGTGAAGAAAATGTTGAAGGAGGTTCAATAGAAGTAGAAGAAGTGCATATGGGAGAAGGGTTATGAACTCTCCCTACAGAATCTCAAAAAATGAATGTTGAAGAGCGTTCAAGATCACTCCCTATAGAGGTTCAAATAAAAGAAGTCAAAGAAGGGTCAAAATCTTTCCATGTAGAATCTCAAAAAATAAATGTTGAAGAAGGCTCAAGATTTCTCCTTATAGAAATTCTAGTAATAGAATTTAGAGAAGGGACATGATTAGGTGCAAGAACGGGTATGGATGAACTCATAAATATTGCCCAATTTATAAAGAATGCAATTTCTCACAAAAATTTAGATCATTTACTTAAAATGGATGTGGATAAATTGAGAACACTTGCAGCTACTATTCACGCTTAATTTTTTCTAAGAAAAGGTTAATGAATGAGAAGATAAGAGAAATAATGGCTAAATTTGATAACATTAAAACACTTGAACAAGCTCAGTTTCTATCACTTTTTCTTAGACAAAAGAAATTGCAAGAGGCATTGAAAGAAGATTTTCTAACATGCAAACTGATGTGGTACTGTACAGAGGAAAATTTTATATGGTCCTGAAGAAACCGATAAAATGTTGTTCCCCGTAGGTATTATACATACATGTGCACATACATATATGAATTTATATATATCTAGGTAACTTTATATCTATCAAATGTTAAAATATTTAAATTTGTGGTGTAGATTTTTTTGTGATAGAGGGAACATATTTGAAGCAAGAGAAAATAGTCCCAACATGGAATACACTTTATTGATTATCAGCCTAACAACAAGGTTTAACAATACAACCACCTAGTCATGACTATTGGGCTTTGTCTACATCCAACCACTTTTAAGTGTGTATGTCACAAGTGAGACTAGACAGTGAAGATCATGAGAAGATATTACATGTTATAAGTGTACATCATGGTTGAACTAACCTTTGAGATGGTAGATAATTTATTTTAAATCAAATTTTAAGACCTTTAAATGTAAAAAATTATAATCTCGATGAATGTTATATTAATTTAATAATATTATCTTAAAGGTTCTAGGTATTACTTCTTCTGAAGATTTATTTTATAGTAATTTGAATTAGGTTAAAGAACTATTTGCCTTGATATATCAAATTTCAGGACCTTTAATAGTAGAGAAATAGAAGGGATGAATGTTATATTAATTTAATAATATTATTTGAACTAGATATTACTTCTTCTTAAGATTTATTTTATAAGAATTTGAATTAATTTATATTTGTTTACCTTGATATACAATGAGATGAAATTACCATCTTAGGATTCATTACTATGGAACTAATGAATAATTGGAATTTATAAACGTGTCATTTTAATAATATTAATTACCATCCTAAACTAAAGATTATGTTATTAGTAGTGTATTAAAAAACTATATATTAATGTTACTTTATTGTAGGATCGTGCTCTTAGTTTATTAGTTTATTGATGTGTTTTTAAATGTATACATTTTAATAATATTAAATACAATGGATGAATAATAATAACAACTTGATCTAAATAAGAAATACAAATTACTTGGAACTTACACAATCATTAGATAGATATGTATCAAAGATAATTTAATATGTTAGAATTCTTTTATCAACTTCTTTTCAAACTATTGAATTTCATCTCATTATGTGTTTTTAATTGTAGGAGCATACTATTACTTATCATTAGTTTATTAAAAATTATATATTAATGTTAGTTTATTGTAGGATCATTTTCTTAGTTTATTAGTTTGTTAATGTGTTTATAAATGTATACATTTTACTCATATTAATTACCATGGATGAATGTTGTTAAGAATATTATATTTTGTAAAAAAAAAATTTAAATAATGTATTGGCTTACCTAGTTAGCTTATTTTTATCCACATAAAAAAAATATTTATCTTTAGCCCAACTAATTGATTTAACAAATATGTATCTCTAGTCCTACTAATTGATTTAACAAATTTTTATCTTTAGTCCTACTAGTGGATTTACCAAATATGTATCTTTAGTCCCACTAGTTGATTATTTTATAATGATTACAAATAAATATAATGTTTTAAATTTGTAATATAAGTCATTTGGGTTAATTTGGTAGTTTTAAGAACCTCTATTAATTCAATTCAATCACCCTATTTTATTATTATTTTTCAAAATTATAAATTAGGTTCATACATCAATTTGGAACTTCTTCATATTTAACTATTGAAGTAGGTAAAGAGAAGCTAATTTGATTATTTTATAATGATCCAAACAAATCTTAAGTTTAAAATCTATAATCTAATTCATAAAGAATGTTCTACTAAAATACAAAAATATACACACACATGTACATCTCAAGAATAAACATCTACATCTAATATCTCTATTGAAATGCATACATATGCAAATTGTAAGTCTTGAATAAACATGTATGCAATAAGAAACAAAAAGTCAAATACATGTCATCCAACTACTAAAGTACTAAATAGTTAAATAAATAGTGAAATGTACATGTCATTGAGGTGCTAAAATACACATGTATACATAAGTCTACAATACATACAAAGTCTCCAATATATAAATGCATCAAAAAAAAAAAAAAATCTACTACTACTTGAGGGACCTATAGTGCCTACCCTCGTTCACATCTTTTCTAGACTTATTGTTGCTATTATTATCAAAGTTTGGTGTATTAGTATTATGTTGATGGATTAGTGGTATTGTTTTGATACAAACAGACATTATGTTATGGATTCAGTGGTTTTATGATGAGATCACTTAGACTTTATGTTTCATGTATACATGATGATCATTATATTGTTTTCAGATATTATTGATGATTAGTTGATGGTTATTATCTTATGTGTTTTATTATGGATACTTACCCCATACTTGCATGTGTATGGTGTGCATGTTTTCTTATTGTATGGCATTTCTGATGTGGTTAAGGAAGGGAGTCGTAGTCACCTGCTTAGTCGGGATCTACACGATGCACCACTTCCTGCCATTGTCTGTTTAGCTTAGCATTATATATTGTATGTACATGCATGAGTTTTTTGCAGGTTGCAGGTACCAGGTATTGACATCCCTGAATTGCCAGGATGAGCGTACCTTATTATACTATCTCAATGATAAGAGAAGGGAGATAAATTCTCAAGTCCAAATCCCAAACCTTTAAGCCAATTGTCCTAGTGAGGTAAGACAAGTATCTAAATATTTTAGCCATCGAATGTGTCAGATGGCATAATTCGTGATTTTTTTAACCCTTTAGACTGATTTTGAGTGGTTTTCTCTATGATGGGTTTTCATATTTTATCTTGGAGGTCTATGGTGAATTTTCTATTAATTAAGTCTTGATAAATAGATTTAATTAATAAATTAATTATTTGAGAAAATTAATATAAAATATCATGTTATTTGATATTTTGATTATAATTAATTAAATGTGAATTAATTGAGGAAAAAGAATTAAATAAAATAAAATTAGAAATTAAAATTAATAATAATAATAAAATAATAATAAAAGTAATAAATAAATAATAATAATAAAAGATATAAAAATTAAAATAAAAGTTATAAATATTTAAATAGAAATTATATAAAAAGTAAATTGGAGTTATAAGCTTGCATGGGAATTAACGCACTTTTCTATTTCTCATGTGTCAACAACACGGTGGTTAGTGCATCAATTAAGCACATGGTGTCTACAACCCTATGGCTCATCTTGAAGGTTGGAAAAGACCCATGCTTAGTTTGTGACACCTTCCAGCTATTTCTAGAAGCATTCTAGATGTTTCCTAAAAGCTCTTTATATTCAGGCATTCATAGAGGCTTAGATAGAGCATTGGGAGTGCAATTGGAGCATTGGAGGACTCGAGAATTCTGAAGAAGGGAGGAGCTTGCTCTGCAGATTTTCTGAGGAAGAGTGATTTAGCATCAAAATTCAGGTAGATTCTTGTGATTTTATTTATGTTATTTCTGCATCACGCATTCCCTGTCTTCTTCGTGTCTTCCATATGTCTTCTGAGAAGTTTCATATTTTTATGCATTCTCAATATGGGTAGATTAATTTATTGAGGAATTTTATATGCATAGATCTGAAAGATCACAGGGCTAGCGTTTAAATTTATAGCCAAATCCATTAGAAAATTAATTGAGTGAATCTATAATGCAAATATTTTAAAATTCTTAAATTGTAGATATAATCTTTGTGGAAAAAAAAAATGCTACTAAACTTAGTGAAATTCTAGGTTAATTCTTTGGATCCCTTGGCGGGGCACTACAAGACCCCTCAAGATGCATTCAAACATAATGACCCTCTGATCAAGTCTCCTATACATCCTATGGCCAAGGAGCAATAACTGAGCCCTGCATATATATATATATATATAATATAACTATCTAAACATGTATACATGTGTACATGAATATGAGTGCATATAGTTTGAAACATAAATAACTTTATAAACTATTTAAAACTTGTACCTGAGCACTACTAGGTGTCTTAGTAGAATCCTCTCTCTAACGTACATGCCCTAACCCAACACTATCTATGTAATCATGTGCTTGGCGACTTATGCCTACATGATTTATTATAACTTTTAAATATCTATCTAAACTAAAAATATATATTTCATATATTTAAATTTAAAAATATTATATATATGTACCTAGGTCTCAAGATTTGGAGGATGATCATCAGACTCCATTGTATCATCTATTAATGCACCTCTAGTGTCAACATCTCGTCCTAATACAACAACATCATCTCCTAAAACTCCAATACCTACTAAATCACTCTTTGCACCACAATCTCCAACTACTAGTAATGATGAGTAAAGTGGCATATGTAACTGGCTGGTTAATGGTGTAGAATTAGTGTTAGGTCAAAGTAATTTGTCCATGTATGATGAAAATCCCATTCTTAGACTAGTATCAATGTTATGTATCCCTCATAACTACTCACCAAAATCATCAAAGCCTTCAACTATGATCCTAAAATCTCTAACTCATATGTCTCAATCATTTTATAGAGTGTCTTGAGCCTAGTGTAGAATGTTGTGAGCTATGATGTGTGATGAATGTCACTGATGTGGTCTATGCCTATTAAACTATGGGGCTCAAATGGTGTCTAATGGAATCCATCACCAAGTGAAGTGGTATCCCTTATGTATCATAAATATAACTGATACTCTGCAATAGATCCTCAAAAATATACAATGCTAAAGCCATATGTGTGTGTTGTCCAGAAAGAGCATAAACATTGCCTAGTACTAGTAGTCCAACAACTCTGTATGTCTCATTAGGAGAGGTGCCTAAAGTGCTACTTGATGTCTTTGAAAAATGTCAATATGGACGAATCCGTCAAGTGTGAATATAATGATCAAGAGAGTTAGATGTGAAAGTAGTAGCCACAGATGCAATATGTCCAATACCATAAATAGCTTCCCCCTAGGAAGTAATGAAAACTCTATCTATAATAGGTGCTAGTGTTGGAGTCACTAGAGGAAGTCTCTATCCAATGAATTGTCTCACATCTAGAGGTGTAAAATTCTATACACTATGATACTGGTTACAATCTGTGATCTAAGCATGCCATTGTCCACAATAATATGGAATATATAAGTACTTGACATTGAGCCCCGTGCAAAACTTAGTGTACAACTATTGTGCAAAATAAAGAGCTATCTGATCATTATTAGGATAATGACCATGTGTGGCTAAAAAATGAGGATAGATCATACTAGCAATAACAAGATCTCTACACCATGTCACTCGGTAGTCTCTCACCCTACCTTATCTACCATCATAGGATGGAAATAAATCTTGTTTGATAACATCTCTAGAAGCCACCTTCTTGACATCATCAAAAGATGCATCTCTTCAAATCTAAGCTCTAAGCTTCCTAGATATGGCAGCTAATACATTAGGGTTAAATGAATGATGGGCTCTAAATCTAGTAGTGAGATATAGTAAACTTATACATATGTCTTTATATAAGCCATCAATGAAGGTTGATATAAACTGCTCTAATCTAATAACCTATTGCTTTGCAAATGGAAATAATGCATTGATATCAATGTGTGAAGGTGGCATAATAGAAGCCAAAATAGGACCTCCAGCAAGAGCTACACCATGACCTCTAGTAGGAGCTACACCAAAAGCCACACCAGGACCTACACTAGGAAACACACCAAAAGCTATAGCAGGAGCTGCATCAGGAGCTACAAGACGAGCCCCACCACAAGCCATAACATGAGCCCCACCATGAGCCATAGCAAGAGCCCCACCATGAGTGGCAGCATGAGCCCCACCACAAGTGCCACCATAGATAGCACCATGAACTGCACCATGAGCCATAGTGAGCCACAACAAGAACCGCAGTAGGAGCTCCAATAGGAGCCCAATAGGAATCACAATAGAAGCCTCGTCACCCTTAGGATGATGAGCAGGCTGATCATGTTAAGTCATATCTACAATGATGGAGCTAATATATATTATAAATACACATACATATACATGTTGTCTAGTACACAAATTTTTATTTAAAAAATATGTAATCATACATCATCTAATCTACACATCAATATACCATGTACATGAGAGTTCAAGTTAGAATTAGAGTTAGAGTTAGGGTTTGAGTTTTCAGTTAGGATTAGATTAGGGTTTGAGTTTTCAGTTAAGATTACATTAGAGTTTGAGTTAGATTAGTGTTTGAGTTGGAATAGAGTTTGATTTAGATTAGGGTTTGAGTTAGACTCTAGGTTTGGTTAGTTTGATTTCTATGATTATGATTAGATTACAATTTGAGTTAGATTAGGGTTTGTAATTAGGGTTTGATTTAGATTAGGGTTTGAGTTAGATTAGGGTATGATTAGGGTTTGATTTATTAGTTAGGATTAGAGTAGGGTTTACATTTTCAATTAGGATTAGATTAGGGTTTGAGTTAGGGTTAAGGTTAGATTAGGGTTTGATTAGGGTTTCATTTAGATTATGGTTTGAGTTAGATTAGGGTTTGAGTTAGATTATGGTTTGAGTTAGATTAGGGTTTTAGTTTGAGTTAGGGTTAGATTAGGGGTTGTGTTAGGGTTAGGGTTAAATATTAGTGTTTAAATTCTACAGTTATAGTTAGATTAGGGTTTCAATTAGGGTTAGATTATAAGGAAAGTTAGAGTAAGATTATGACTATAGTTCTAGGGTTAGATTAGGTTAACTTTACCTAGCATTAGTGTTAAATTAGGGTTTGAGTTTGAGTTAGTATTAAATTAGGGTTTGAGTTCTAGAGTTAGATTATAATTTTAGTTATGGTTAGGGTTACAATTGTAGCTTTCGATTAGGATTTTTGTTACAAAAAGCTAGGGTTAGATTAGAGTTAGAGTTTTCAAGTTAGGGTTAGATTAGGGTTATAGTTTGAGTTAGGATTAAAAATTAGGGTTTAATTTTGAGTTAGGTGTTGAAATTTGATTGAAAAGATCATTGTTGAAAAAGGAAAATTGTTGAAGTAGAACATATGTTTCAATCATTGTTTTGTCACTGATATCAAAGCTACTATTTACTGGTAAGATAATTGCTTATAAGATCCAAGTACTATCACTTAGTTGATTGATAAAGATGATTTAATCAATAAGATCTAACAACAACACCTAGAGGAAAATTTGAGTTATGATAATGTAATGAAGTACAAGGATCAATTGAAACAATGGTGAAATGATGTATTGATAATATACATGAAGATACAAAGGTTGGCTACACTTAGAAACCTTATAAGAATAGGTAATACTAAGATTGTCTACAAAGCTTCACCAAAATTGATAGTGGGTGCCAAGAAATGTTAGTTCATGTAGAGAAAAATATCTGTTGGTGCTGAGTAAAAGTAAATTCTAGTGTGTGTTGAGTAACATAGTTAATTTCGAGAAAAATGCAACAGGTGCCAAGCATTAATAAATTGTAGTTGATGTTGAGTAGAAACAAAATAGATGTCCATCAATGCAATATGTGTTGAGCATCAGAAGGTTAATAGTGTAGAGTTGTTACATTATTTGAAAAGTCAAAGATTCACCAAACCTGAGCTGATAAGTTTGCTATCTTGAATTTTGTGAATTAGGTGGAAGAAAAGGATGATGAGCTAGTGGTATAGAATTTGAGGTTAATCATTTTTTTTGGGAATTTCAAATGGATTCTAGGAGAAGCTTCTAGAACAACATGAAAAGGGGTAGATACATTATATCCTACCTAATCCATCCAAACCCTAATTTAGACAATGGAAAAATAGAGCAAGAAAAGTATTCAAATTTCTTATTTAAGGAATGTTTGGTCATGAAGCAAAGTGTTGGAGTGTTTGGTGTCAAAGAGAAGACATTAAGAAGGTTAGAAAAGACCAAGGAAGAATAGAGACATAGAGTCTACTTCATCAAGTGACAACAAGAGTGTTGCATTAGCACAAGAAGAAAGATGGCTTAAGGAGATAAAAGCTTCAATAGTGAACAAGTTGTGGGAGCCGCAGAGAGTGAAAGCCAAGTAGAATTGAGAACTAAATTGAGATCTAAAATCTACAAGATAAGTTGTAAGTTGTATCAGATCAAAAGCCCTATCATTACTCTCTAACAATTGTATCATTTATGGTAAACTCCTTTGGACTAAGGTTGACTTAACAATAATTATAAAATCCTTTAATAGGGTGGAATGCAAAGTTAATGGCCTAAAGTCCTTTAACCAAGCTCACTTCTAATAGGCTGATTGAAATCCCTTAATTGGGTCACATTCAATAGTGTGTATTGTAACCTTTAATAGGGTTGGTCTTTCATAGGGCATTACTTCAAAAGAGTGAGAAAGAAGGAGCATGTTTATGGTGGTTTTTCCCAAATTGGGTTTCCACATTAAATCATAGTGATATGTGTTTTGATCTTTTATATTTTATTGTTGCTTGTTGGTTTATCAGTAACTTTCAAGTTTGAATGATTAGCTTAGATGTATGAATGATTAATGGGTTCACTAAATTGAAAAAAAAAGTTTTATTGGTACATCTAGACCTTGAATAATTGATTCACCCCTCTCTCAGTTATTCTAAAAAATTCTAACAATTGGTATCAGAGCCATCTATTGATTGAACTAGTTTGAAGATAATAGAATGATAAAGATCAAGATGTCCAAGAGAGAAGTGCCCAAGCTCAATAGAGACAACTTCCCTGCATGGAAAAGTCTAATGAAATTACATCTTGGGTAAATAGGAGACCATGCACAATCTTCAATTTTAGTGGAACACGTTGATCAAGTTGGTGTGCTGACTGCTAAAGATATGAAGAAAAAGAAGGAGCACAATCAAGCAATGTTGGAGATTGCCTCTACCCTCAACTATGTAGAATTTGAGGACATCAAAGGATGCAACACTACATACAAGATGTAGGAAGGCCTGCAAACCATTTATGGAGGAAATTAAATGTACAAAGAGCCAAGTTAGAGAGCCTCAAAAGTAAGTTTGATGACATGAGAATGGAGGAATATGAGAACATTGATCAATATGTTGCTAGAATAAAAGAGGTTGTTAGCACAATAAAAGGTGCAACTAGTCATATTGATGATGACACTGTTTTAAGAAAAGTCTTAAGAATATTACTACCTATCTATGCTATTAGTGTATTTTCTATTTAGGAATTAAGATGCATTCTAGAGAATAATCTAAACCTTGAAGGTTTAGTAGGAATACTCATTGCTTTTGAGTTATCCAACTCTAACAACTACAAGCTAGAAAGTGTTGAATCTTCTTTAAAGGCTAAGTTGTTGCTGAAAGATTCTGATGAGAAGAAGCAGAGGAAGAAGAGATGGATAAAACATGTGTCCAATGATATTGACATTGATGAAGAAGATGTCAATCAATTAGAAGCATTGCTGGCAAGAAGATTCCACAAAGGAAAAGGCAAATTTAAAGGTAAGTTACCCATCATTTATTTTAATTGCAATGAAGTTGGCCATATTGCTACAAGATGTATAGGAAAGAAGAACTACAGAGAAGGAAACAAGTATTAAAATAGAAGAGAAGATGACAACAAAGATTGCAAAGACAAAGGCAAGAAGTGCTACATTGTTGGAGAAGATTATTTTGATGAGCATGATGATGAAGTAGTCTATGTTGCAATGAAGGACAAATCTAATGAAGATGAGACAACTACACTTGTGACCCATGTAAACAAAAATGATAGATGGATCATTGATAGTGGATGCTTACATCACATGACATGAGACAAAAGTAAGTTTGTCGCCTTAACCTAGTATGATGGAAATACTGTTAGATTTGGTAATGATGCTCCATGTCTAATAAAAGGAAAAATGGTCTATTAAGCTTATAGAAAAGATTTCATGTGATAATGCATATTATGTTGAAGGATTGAATTACAACTTGTTGAGTGTGTCACAACTAAGCAATGTAAGTTGAAAAGTTGAGTTTGAAAATAAACCTACCAAGATATATGACACAAATAGAAATTTGATAGAAAAAGGAGATCAAACTAGAAGCAATCTATTTCACCTAGACATAAAGGATGCTACTTGTCTTATTGTTAAGTTTGATGATGTTTGGCTACGGCATAAAAGGCTATGTCATGTCAACTTTGATAACTTGATTAGCATTAGCAACATGAAGAAAGTTAGAGGTTTTCCTAAACTGATAAAGCTTGATAGTGTGATATATAAACTATGTTAGCTAGGTAAGATGACCAAGTCAAGTTTCAAATGTAAAACCTATACTTCTAAAGAAGTTTTAGAAATTGTTCATACTAACTTGTGTGGACCTATAGAAGTAAAAATTAACAAAGGAGACAAGTATATAATGTTTTTGTAGATGATTACTCTAGGATGATGACAGTCATGTTAAAAAGAAAATTTTTGATGCCTTTCAAATGTTTAAGAGGTTTTTGGCAAGGGTTGAAAAAGAAATAGGTAAGATTTTGAAATTTTTAAGATTAGACAAAGGAGGGGACTTTGAGATGTTATGTAATGACAAAGGAATCAAAAGAAAAACTTCTGCACCAAAAGCCCTCCATAGAATGGAATTTCTAAGAGAAGAAATTGATCAATAGTGGACTATGCCAGAACACTCATGATGGAGAAGAATGTTGCTCTAAAGTACTAGAGAGAAGTTGTAAGCACAACTGTCTATACCCTAAATTGAGTACAAATCAAGAAAGGTACTAATGCAACACCTTTTGAATTATGGTATGGTTACTCACCCAATGTGAAAAATTTCAAAGTATTTGGTAGCAAGTGCTATATTCTTAAGGATACTAGATATGGTAAGTTTGATGCAAAAAGTGATGAAGCTATATTCTTTGGCTACTCCACAAAAAGTAAAGTATATAAGTCTTTATATACTAATACTAACAAAATTGTGGAAAGTGCAAATGTAAATTTTAATGAATACACAGAAGTTCATGATGATGAACCCATCAAAAGACCAGAATAATACAAATCATTTGACAATTCTATGAGGGAATGCCTACTAAAGAAGATGATGCCAATCAAGTGGAGATTCAACAACAAGTTTTAGTAACTATTGTATGCACCCTAAAATGGTCGCCTAGACTATGGGCCCCAATTATTCAATTTATCAATTTATCAAATTTCCTAAATTGATGGTTTGCAGTATTTTATTAAATTGATTTTCTTGATCAAATTCAATTATGTATTTTTCTAAGGTTGATCATTTAATCCTAAGTCTTATTTAATTAAAAGAACTTTCTCTCTTTTAATTAAAAGAAAACCTCTCTTTTAATTAAATAATTCATCTACATTTAATTAATTAAGAGAAAAACCCCTCTTTTAATTTAATTAAATATTTCCTATTTAATTAAAAGAACTTGCTCCCTTTCAATTAAATAAAATATCCCACTTAAATATATTTTTGATGAAAAAAGAGTCAAAAAAAATAAAAAATTAAATAAATCTTTTATCTACACTTAATATGGGACTTATCTTCATCCTCTCTCCACTTTCTTCTCAATCACTCCACTTTTCTCATTGGTGGATCTTTATGTCACATGGATCATTATTTCTCCACCCTTGATTAAATCTTTTTTTCCTCTCAATCTAGATCATCCAATCTTCTTTATAAGGGAGAGCCCTCTCCTCATTTTGGAGGGACCCATTATTTTGCTATTGTTATGTTGCAGGTTTGGAGAGTGATTTTTGAAGGAGTTTTGAATATTAAAGCTTTTGTGGAGAACTTCTATGTTCTTGTCTCATTCTCTCTTGCATACATGGTTTCCATCATCATGATCCATACTTTGATTTTCATGTTAGCTTAGATCTTGCATTGATAGATTAGATCTTGCTTTCATAGATTAGATATGCATTGTTATTTCTTTTTATGGATTAGATTTCATTTCTTGCATTGTTTTGCATTGTTATCATTTAGATTAGTTTTTCATTTCCATTTGCATGCATATTAGATCATTGAATCTCTTGTTTCATGGTGTACTTGCATGGGTACAAACCAGGTCAGACTAAGGGCCTCCATTACAAACCCTTGCACTCCATGAATAGAGAGTTATGAGGTGTACTTGCATGGGTACAAACCAGGTCAGACTGAGGGCCTCCATTAAAAACCCCTGCACTCCATGAATAGAGAGTTATGAGTTGCCATTCAAGACCTCATTTTTGAGAAATCCTGAATATAATGACTCATAGAAGTGTGCCCACTTTTTAGGCATACAACTATTGAGTCATAGCTAGTGAATGTTGGACAAAATTTAGGAATCGAGTTGCATTTAGATGATGAGTTGTAGAATGAAAAAAATGCACATTCTTCTTCTAAAGTTAGTACACATGATAGAGATGTTGAGCTACCTAAAAGAAATATGCATAGTGACTCTGAAGCTGAAAGACCAAATGTAGAAACAAGGACTGAACCAAGATTATCCAAGTATGTCAAAAGACATTAGCATGTTGAACATATCATTAGAAATAAGGATGCTAAAGCAATGACAAGGAATAGACTAAGGAATGAATCATGCTTGCTGAGCTAGAAAGAACCCAAGATAGTGAGAGATGAACTAGAAGATGATGATTGGTGCAAAGCTATGGAAGAAGAAATTGAGTAGATAGAGAAGAACAAAACTTGGAGCTTAGTTCCAAGACCAAATGACAAAAATGTGATTGGCACCAAGTGGATGTTTAGGAATAAGCTAGATGAACATGGTGAGATCCCAAGAGACAAAGCCAGACTAGTTTATAAATGATATGCCCAAGAAGAAGGAATAGACTATGGGGAAACATTTTCCCCTATTGAAAGAATGGAAGGAGTATGAACTCTACTTGCATATGTTTCCTACAAAGGATTCGAAGTCTACCAGATGGATGTTAAGTATACATTTCTCAATGGTATATTGAAAGAAGTCTACATAGAACAACTAGGGGGATTTGTTGATGATAACAACAAGGATATGGTATGTAAACTGAATAAAGGGCTTTATGGCTTGAAACAAGTGCCAAAATCATGGTATGAAAGGCTTCACAAGTATCTTATGAAGGTTGGAGTTGAGAGAACTGATGATAACAACAATCTGTACATCAAGGCAGAAAAAGGTAAAGACATATTGTTATCTAAAATCTTTTCTGATGATATAATATTGGAGGAAAAGATGCTCTATGCAAGGATTTTTCTAATGAGATGAAGCATGAGTTTGAGATATCAATGTTTGGTGAAATAAAATTATTTTTTGGATTACAAGTTTATCAACTAAGGTATGGCATATTTTTTACCCAGTCAAAGTATATCAAGGAGATACTAAAAATAATTGGACTAGAAGATTCAAAACCAGTTAGTACACCCATGATAGTAGGACATAAGTTATCAAATAATGATGAGTCAACTAAAGTGATTCAAACACTATATAGGTCAATGATTGGTAATTTATAATATGTTGTAATAACATACTTGATATTGCATTTTTTGTTGGAATAGTTGCAAGATTTTTTGTAAATTCAAAAGAAAATCATCTAATGATGGTGAAGAGAATAATGAGGTACTTAAAAGAAACAAAAGACTTTGGCTTATACTATAAGAACAATGAAAAGTTTGAATTAAGAGCCTACATTGATGTTCATTAGGGAGGAAATATAGATGACAAGAAAAGCACTAGTGGAGGAGCACTCTTTTTAGGAAAGAGACTAGTTACTTAGACTAGTAAAAACAAAAGTTGTACCTCACAATCTACAACTAAAGCTAGATGTGTTGCAACTGCTATAAACTACATAAACATTATATGGATCAAGCATCTACTTAAAGGAATGAAAGAAGAAATAAAAAAACATGTGATACTTTATTGTGATAACACTAGTGCTATAAATATATCAAAGAATCCATTCATGAATGTCAAGAAAAGGTACATTGCAATCAAGTATCATTATGTTAGAGAGCTAGTTTTAAGAAAAAGAGGTAAAGATGGAATATGTCAACTTAAAGGAACAAATTGTTGACATCTTTACAAAACCATTACCTAAGGATGCATATGTATATCTTAGAGGTAAATTGGGGTGATACCCCTATCAAAGACTACCTAAAAAACATAGGGACTGCCCTACATCAAATAGGTTGATTGACAAATGCCACAAATTGATGTAGAGGATCTTACTTTAGGTATTGCCTGAAGTAAAGAAAATGCTAAAAATCTAAATCAATCACAAACAATGTGATAGAGGGAGAAATTGGAGATATTGCAAGTTCAATATCTACATGATAAAGATATTGAGATAATATGTCTTTGGAAATGTTTTCAAAGAGGGTGAAATAGTAGAAACTAATCAAAATAGTAGTTAAAAAGGATCAAATGAAAGAGAGGAAGAGAAATAGTAGCTAAGAGGGAGAAATAGCAAGATGTTGATCAAAAGCTTAGAGGGAGCAAACAACACAAGGAAACTTAGTAGAAACTAATTAGAATAACAGATCCAAGAAAGGGAAAAGAGAGAAGAGAAAAGGATAAATATTGATGTTGTTTATTAGAGCAACATCTACCTCGTAAGAGGGGGTCATAAGAAGTCATAAGATTCTAATGAAAGGAACAATCATGAAACACGTTTTTCTTTTTGGTATTTCCTTACTATTTCAACCTAGTCATTTTGGTCAAGACAATCATTTAGGTGACTTGCTTGATCAGTTTGGTTTGCCATCAATGCCAAAGAGAGAGATTGTTGAAAAAGGGAAATTATTGAAGTAGAACATATGTTTCAATCATTTTTTTGTCATTGATCTCAAACCTTCTCTTTGTCAGTAAGACAATTTCTTATAAGATCCAAGTATTATCACTTAGTTGATTGATGAAGAGGATTTAATCAATAAGATGTAACAACAACACCTAGAGGAAAGGTTGAGTTATGACAATGTAACAAAGTACAATGATTAGTTGATAAAATGATGAAATGATGTATTGATAATATACGTGAAGAAAAAAAGGTTGCCTACACTTAGAAAGTTTAGAAGCATAGGTAATACTAAGACTATCTACAAAGCTTGACCAAAGTTGATAGTGGGTGTCGAGCAAAGTTAGTTAATGCCAAGAAAAAAAAATAGTTGGTGTTGAGTAAAAGTAAATTCTAGTGTGTGTCAAGTAACATAGTGAGTGCTAAGAAAAATGCAATAGGTGTCAAGCATCAGTAAATTATAGTTGATGCTGAGTAGAAATACAATAGATGTCGAGAAATGCAATATGTGTTGAGAATTAGAAGGTTTGTAGTGTCAAGCTACTACATTTTTTGAAAAGTCAAAGATTCACCAAATCTGAGCTGATAAGTTTTTTATCTTGAATTTTGTAAACCAAGTGGAAAATAAGGATGATGAGCTAGTGGTATAGAATTTGAGGTTAACCACTTTTTTTTTTATGCTTTCAAATGGATTCTAGGAGAAGCTTCTAGAAGAACTAAGATAAGGGGTAGATACATTGTATCCTACCTAATCCATCCAAAACCTAATTTAGATAATGGAAAAATAGAGTGTACAAATCATTATAATTTTCTATTTAAGGAATGTTTGGTCATGAAGCAAAGTGTTGGAGTGTATGGTGTCAAAGAGAAGACATTGAGAAGGTCAAAAAAGACCAAGGAAGAACAAAGACAGAGAGTCTACTTCATCAAGTGACCAAAGGAGTGACTATATTGGCACAATAAGAAAGAAGGCCTAAGAAGATAAAAGCTTGAAGAGTGAACAAGTTGTCAGAGCCACAGAGAATGAAAGCCAAGAAGAATTGAGAATTGAATTGAGATATGAAATCTGCAAGATAAGTTGTAAGTTGTATCATATCAAGAGCCCTATCATTACTCTTTAACAATTGTATTAGTTAGGTTAAAATCCTTTGGACTAAGGTTGACTTAATAGTCATTAATAAATCTTTAAGAGGGTGGCATTCCAAGTGAATGGCCTAAATTCCTTTAACCAAGATCACTTCTAATAGGGTGATTGAAATCCCTTAACCATGTCACATTTAATAGCTTGTGTTGTAACCTTTAACAGGGTTGGCCTTCCATAGTGCATCACTTCAAAAGAGTGAGAAAGAAGTAGCATGTTACTGGTGGTTTTTCCCAAATTGGGTTTCCACGTTAAATCATTGTGTTATGTGTGTTGATCTTTCATGTTTTACTATTGCATGTTGGTTTATCAGTAACTTGCAAGTTTGAGTGATTAGCATGGATGTATGATATATTAATGGGTTCACTAAGTTTTAAAAAAATGTTTTATTGGTACATCTAGACTTGAATAACTGATTCACCCCCCAGTTATTCTAAAGAATTATAACGTTAGGGTTAGGGTTAAGGTTAGGGTTGGAGATAGAGTTCTAATATTTTCTAATTTTCTATACTAATCCTTTTTTTGTTTTTTCTAATGTTTTATTATATTTTGTAATAATTTTTCCAAACATAAATTATAATGTTTTTCTAATATTTTGCAATGTTTAAAATTCTAATATTTTCTAATGTTATACTATTTTTATTTTTGTTATACTAAAGTAATATTTCCTAATGTTAAATAGTAATTTATTTTTGTAATATTGTACATTAACATTTTTTAATAATTCAAGTAATATTTTTCTAATATTCTACACTATTATTTTTTTAAAATTTTGTAATATTTTTCTAATATTTTCTAATATATTTTTTCATAATTTTCTAATATTTTCTAGACTAATATTTTTAAATATATTTTCTAATATTTTTCTAATATTTAAATTTAATGTTTTTTCTATTATTTTTCTAATAAAACTAATATTTTTCTAAATTTATTTCCTGATGTTACACTAATTTTTAAAATATTTTTAAATATTTTTGTAATGTTCTACACTATTGTTTTTTAATAATTTGTAATGTTTTTCTAATATATTGTATTATTTTTCTAATATTTTCTAGACTACTGTTTTAAAAATATTTTCTAATATTTTTATAATAAAACTAATATTTTTTCTAAATTTTTTTCCTAATGTTATACTATTTTTTAAAATATTTTCTAATGCTTTTCTAATATACTACACTATTGATTTTTAATAATTCATAATGTTTTTCTAATATATTCTAATATTTTTCTAATATTTTCTAGACTAATATTTTTTATAATATTTTATAATATTTTTCTAATATAAATTTAGCATTTTTTCTAATGTTTTCCTAATAAAATTAATATTTTTCTAAATTGTTTACTTAATGTTATACTCATTTTTAAAATACTTTCTAATTTTCTACAGTATGGTTTTTTTAATAATTTGTAATACTTTTCTAATATATTATAATATTTTTCTAATTTATTATAATATATTATAATATATTTTCTAGACTAATTTTTTTAAAAATATTTTCTAATATTTTTTTATATAAATGTAACATTTTTTTCTAATGGTTTCTAATAAAACTAATATTTTTCTAAATTTGTTTCATAATGTTATACTAATTTTTAAATATGTTGTATTGTTTTTCTAATATTCTACACTATTGTTTTTTAAATATTTTGTAATTTTTTTCTAATATATTGTAATATGTTTTTGCCTAATATTTTAAAAAATATTTTCTAATGTTTTTCTGATATTCTAGACTATTAAGATTTATGCTTCTGGGTAAGATCGTGTGAGAGTTTTTTTTCTAATTATCATGGATTGTGGAAATCTGTTATCTTTATTCTAGACTATTGTTTTTTAATATTTACCTAATTTAACACTATTTATTTTTTTCTAAATTTGTTTCTTAATGCTAAATTAATATTTTTCTAATATTCTACACTAATGCTTTTTTGATAATTTCTAATAACACTCATATGTAACAAACAAATACAAAAGAAGTTATAAACGTTAAATTAATAGAATCAACTAACACAAATAAAAAATAAAAATATTAAAATAACATGAAAATATTCTTTGAAAACATAAAAAACATAAAAAAAAATTCAAATAATAACATACAAACATACCCAAAATAGCAAAACAACCAAAATCTAGAGGAGAATGATGCAAAATGATGTAGCTTACTTTCCAATCAGGTATGTCTGCTCCAACATCCAAATCAAATTTCACTTCACTATAAAAATGAAACAGAAAAATGAAAAAAATGGTAGTTTTAATCTCAAAATCGTCATAATTATATGTTTGCATGAACATATTAATTAGGGATGTTCATGTGAACATACCCTATTTAAACCAAATATGTTCACAGGAGCATACAAGTTTTTTAGGTTCAGGTGAACATACTTAATATATTTGCATGAACATATAGAAAATGGAATTCAAAAATTTTCCAATGTTTTGTGATTTTCTTTGTGCCACAAAAGTGGTACCTAGTATTGTGGGTTCATCCCTTAACATAAATAAAGAATTAATAAAAATTTAAAAGAACAAAACATGGGCTTCTTATTATTACTGCAAATGTAGAATTATAGAGTTTTGAAATACATTATTCAAACCCACATGAGCAATTTTTTTATAATATTCTTTAACACAGAGCCACAAACTACCACCTAGATCCACCTAAACATCATTATGAGCCCTCCTTATATAGGAAAAATTTCATTTTCCATGAAGGTTCTAGATATTAACCCTAACCCTTGAGGTTGATTAAACCCCAATTAATTATTATTGTCTTATTTATTACATAAGTTCACCCCTTATTATGTTCTTAGGTACTACAACTGTTGAAGGCAATAACTTTCAAACCATATATCCTAAATGCTTTTCAAAATCATGGTCTTCTAAAATATAGTGTCTAATAAGTGTTAAACGGCCTAGGCATGACCTCATTTCAAAGCCTCTAAGGCCTTAAAAATTGAGCTCAAGGATTTCATACCCAAAAACCTCAATAACTTGTGCAATGCATATGGTATGAAAATATAGCTCTACTAATCATGTTGATATAACTAGATGAACCTCTACCTATGAAATTAGGAAATCCCAAGATCATATGACCCACTTACGAAATATAGAAAGTTTCCATGAATAGTAACTCTTGTTAGCATGAATGTTGATGACACTACAGTGGGGGAGTATCCCGAGCATTGGAGATTATTGACATGTTGCATTCATGTCTATGTTTGTCATTAATGTCAATATAGCATGGTTTCTATAAAGACTGGCTAACTAGCAGACAAAGACTTTAATGGTACAAACAATATTTTGATTATTTGGTGATGCACAATCATAGACACGTTCTACATTGGGTTCTAGTGACTTGGTCAAGTATACAGAGCTTGTCGAAGACATATAAAAATTGTACCTAGTTTACAGAAAGTAGTTTAAAGATAGAGCATTGGGAAAGCACTTCCTGATGTTGTTAATTATATGTTATCTGAGGTGTAATGAGAAGATGTGAAATTAGGCAATGAAAAAGGATAGTTAGTTGATAATGTCAGTGAGTGCAGAAGCCCTAGTATCAGACATGTAAAGTTTTGTATAGACCATGAGCCAATAGTGCTATTATAATTATAATTAATTAATTGTCTTATTGTAATTAATAGGTAAAGCCTCAAGGACAAATCGAGGAATTATTATGATGATATGGTATAAAGGAGAGATGTTTTCCTTGTTTGTAAGTGTGTGAAAAATCTATTAAAGCTCAATGTGCAAAAATGAGTAGAGTTCTTAATGAATGCATGTAACTGATTCAAGGGATTACTAGATGCAAGTGTTGTCATCTGATTACAAGATTAGAAGGAGCAAAGGTCTAGTTGATAAGATAGAAGAAGATGAAGGAACAATATTTCATTTCTATTATTTGCAAGGAATCATATAGAGATCATTTGGATAGTAGGTTCATTGGCCTTTCAATTGAATTTGTTTCAGTAATGGGTCCAACTATCTTCCACAACTCCTAATAGGGTTGAAATCTCCTAATAAGGATTCAAAGTGTCCTAACAGGGTTAGCACAAGTCCTAACAAGGTTAAAATCTCCTAAAAGGGATTTAAAGTCTCCTAATAGGGCCTCCTATGTACTTTAATGTATTTTTAGACTCCTAATAGGGTCCATCCTCTAACAAGGAATATTTATATTAGTACACCATCTTGTAGATGCCATCCCCATTGGGGTTTTCCCTTTCATCAAGGGTTTCCCTAGTTAACATATCTAGTGTTATTGTGTATGACTATCTTGCTATGGTTTTAGTTTATCCTACTCATACTGTTAAGTTTTTTTTAAGTTGATAATTGTGGTAATAGTTGGATAATTGATTTACCCCCCACCCCGTGCACCCACCTAGTTATATTATTTGACTATATATTCTAACAATTGGTATCCAAGAAATAGGTCCTAAAGGATAACTCTAATAGCTTTGGGAAATTGATGGTGAATCTATTAAAAAAGGATAGTCCTAGATTTGATGGGGCCAACAATGATAGTTGGAAGGATAGGATGAAGACTCATCTATTGTGCATGGGTCCAGGATTTGGATCTTGACAAAGAGTAAGAAGATAAATGTTGAAGAACAAAAGCTATAAGGATGCAGTAAAGATGATAGAAATCTATTCATGTATTACATAAGAGCTAGAGAATATCTACTATTAGATTTTCTAGAGAATGAGTACAATCAAGTAAAGTCACTTGAAACATCTCATAAAATTTGGAAAGCATTAGAATCTACTTTTGAAGTTGATACACATACAAAGAGAATGAGATTGCAGAATTTGATATGTGTGTTTCAAGATACTAAGATGATTCCAAAGATGAATCTATAAGAAGTTATATTGGTAGAATATCAAAGATTGTTGTAGTATTTTGGTCTCATGGTGGAACCAAGGACGAAGATGAAGTAATATGGAAGATCTTGAGAAGATTAACACCGCCATTCAAGCAAGTACCTTAAATGATTTAGCTAGTAATTCCCTACACTAAATATTTCACAAAGGAAATATTTCTTAGAAGATTAGAATATGAAAAAGTAGATTTGAGATATTCTAGAGATCTAGCTAGACTGGAAACATCTTTCAGTGCTCTGAACATTCGACCTAACCTAATAAGAAGTGTAAGCACATGTGGAGACTTTTTTGGTAGCAGATCTAGTGAAGATAAGAAAATTTAAGAAGGTATACCCCTTCTTGTGAGAAGAGAAAAGGATGGTAAGAAAATAATTAAATGTTGGACTTGTGATGAATTTGGTCTTTATGCATCTAAATGTCCTAAAAGAGAGATAAAGTATAAGGGAAATTTTAAGCCTAGAAGAGATAGAAATTGTTTGTATGCAAATGAAGATGAAGAATCTGATGAGAAAGGTCAAAGTGAAAGTGATGATGAATTGGGATTTGTAACTATCAAGGAAGATGATCTTGATAGAGAAATTAAAGAATAAAGAGCTCTAATTTATGAAGTAGAAAAGAAGTCCAGTTGGATAATTTATAGTGGTTGTTCACATTACATGATTGGTGATGTAAATAATTTTTTTAAGTTCAAGAATCATGATGGAGGTATTGTTAGAGTTGGCAACAATGCAGTTCATTACTCTTTATGATAAAACTAACATTGATGATATTTTTTTGTTGATTGATTAAAGCATAATTTGTTGAGTGTTGGATAGTTTTTGGAAAAGGGTTGTCAATTGCAATTCACTAAGAAGATTTACATTATAAAAAAAAAGATGGTAAGCTAACTAGACCAAACACTAGATCTCAAGGTAATGTATTTCAGTTGAATCTTACTTAAGTGACATGTTTGGTAGCTAAAGTGGATAAAAATTAGTTGTGCTATAGAATAATTTGTCACATAAACTTTGATAATATTGTGAAGGTTAGTAGCACTTTTGTAGGTAGAGACCTACTTAAGATTATAAAGCCTACTAGTTTTGTGTGTAAAGAATGTATTTTGGCTAAATAGAAGAAAGTATCATTTCCTAGAAAGAATTTCACTACCATAGAGAAGCTAGAGATCATTCACATAGATCTAAGTGGTCCTTGAAGAACAAGATGATTTTATGGAAAAAGGTACTTCATAATTTTTTTTAATGATTTCACTAGAATGATGTGGGTATAATTTCTTAAAGAGAAATCTAAAGCTTTTGAGAAGTTTAAGATATTTAAGAATAGAGTTGAGATTGAATATGGTTGTAAGATAAAGTGTTTAAGATCTTATAGAGGAGGAGAATTCACTTCTAGAGAATTTAACATATTTTGTGAAGAGAATAGAATCAAAAGGTAGCTATCTTCACCTAGAACACCTGAGAAAAATAGAATTTCTAAAAGAAGAAATAAGTTAGTAGACAAAGCAACAAGAGAAATATTGTTTGGGAATGATGTTTCAAAGAAATTTTGGAGAGAAGCAGTCAACATTGTAGTGTACACTATGAACAAAATATAGATTAGAAAAGGTATGAACAAAACAACTTATGAACTATGGTTTGGTCATTCACCATTAGTTAAGTATATAAGGATATTTGGGAGCAAATATTATATTAAGAGAGATGACAACATTGTTAATTTTGATCCAAGAAGTGATGAAGGTATGTTTATTGGTTATTCATTAAAAAGAAAGGCATATAATTGTTTTAGGTATAGAGCTAAGACAATAGTTGAATGCACAAATGTAAGGATTGATGAAAATTTTGGAACTAAAGAAAAGATGATAGATTATAATTTAAATGAAGAAGAAGATAATTCTAGAATTGTTAGACTGAATGCTAAAGTTCTCTTTGAGACTAAAAATGATTTGTAGAATAATGTCCTAACTGTTGAGCAAAGAGGAGAGGAAATATCTAAACTTGGAGATGAGATAAGAGTTGAGATGTCAACTCCTACCCCTATCAGGAATATAACAAAGAATAATCCTCGTGAGAAAATAATTGGAAGCAAAGGAAAAGGTAAATGACAATAAATAGAGTAAATGATGAGATATGTTTGATATCTCAAGTTGATCCTAAGAGTGTAGATGAGCATGTAAAGATGATCATTGGATTCAAGAAATGAAGGAAGAATTAGATCATATTGTGAAGAATGATACATGGGAGTTAGTTCCAAGACCTAATTACAAGAATGCGATAAGAACCAAATGGGTATTCAGAAAATAGATTAATCAGAAAGGCGAAGTGAGTTACAGGGCTAGACTTGTATGCAAGAGATATTCACAATAAGAAGGCACAAACTATTAGGAAAATGCACTTGTAGAGACAATCAAGGTAGTAAGGATGTTCTTGTCTTACATAGCAAATAATATAAGTTCAAAGTTTATCAAATGAATTTTAAATCAGCTTTCATGAATGAAGAACTTAAAGAAGAGGTATATATTGAGAAGTTTGAAGGATTTTCTTTATCAAAAGACAAAGACTTGATATCTAGACTAAAGAAATCTCTATATGGTCTAAAGCCAACACGTAGAACCTGGTATGCAAGGTTGGACAGTTACTTGCAAAAGCTTGGATTTTCTAAAGGTAATGAAGAAGCAAGTAATAATTTTGTTGAAGAGATGAAGAATGAGTTTGAAATGAGAATGATAGGAGAAATGAAGTTCTTTCTAGGAATTCAGATTGTATAGAACAATGATGGAATTTTCATTTCACAAGATGAGTACTTGAATAACTTGTAAAAAAGGGTTTGGTTTAGAAAGTTGTAAACCTATTGGTACACCTATGATAATTGGTCACAAGTTATCCTATAAAGATGACACACTTGTAGTAGTAATATGGTGTACCTTTCATGTACTATTTACATCAATTTCATGCAAATTTCCCTTTCACAACTTTAGGGAACTTTCCCTAAAGAGTGAACTCTTGAATAAACTCTACAAAGATATATTTTATTATCCACGAATTGATGCAACATGCATTCTTTCTTATTTGATCTTAGATAGAGAAAGGACCACTAACTTACCTCTTAGATACTCAAAAGAATCCTTAGGTAATGAATTTTTAAATATGTCAATAATTTTCTCCTTAGATGTTACATACTCTAACCTCACTTGGTTCTTTCTTCTCTTGTTCTTTCCCATTCCTCAAGTACTAGTATAGGATAGGATGGGAGTAGAGATGATGCTTGGTTTTGACCTTGCCTCATTAGTATTCCTTGTCTATATGAAAGGATATTGATGCCCGTAGATTCGCTAGGGGGGCAGAGTGTAGAGAAACTAGCAGGGTAACCTTAGGTTTGACTCATATGATGACACTTGCCCACTTACATAGTATATTTCCTACATGTTTTTGTTGCCTTTGGGTTTAGATATCATTTGTGTCTTGGTACCTTTGAGCTAAATTTATATTAAGGTTTCCTTGACCTAGATATTGGTTTTAATTTTTGGAGTGATATTTGTATGGGACTTGTGATTGTCTCCTTAGCATGGTAGGAATGGTCCATTTAGGTTCCACATGGATAGGTGATAGTATTTCTTTTACCATTGAGATCCAACAACTAGATGTCATTGTTATATGTGCTTGTGTAGTTGTTCCTTTAATTCTAATCTTGTATTTCCTTTGGATGGTTATATTCTATTGTATTGTACTTCATTATCAGAGATATTATGATATGATCTATTTATTCATGATGTATACAACTTCTATAGTGGATGATCATGCATTTTGGCTATGCCAAGTGGCATCCTTTTTAATTGTATATTATTTAATTTGATTTGTACTTGTGGTTATTTGATGATGTGGATTTTGGTTATGTGTTAGATTTGATATTAATAAAACTTTTACATGTGATTCAACATCATGGAACCATTTAGAGATGTAATTTGTTTATGGATGGGTGTATGTATGTGAGTTATTTCTTCTGTTATGTTATCTCTTGTTATGTATTATCTTTCAAAAAAAAAATTTTTGGAAAACTTAGTAAAAATTTAGGTTAAGTTATTTTGGGTTCCCTAGTAGGGTATTACATCTAGTATTAGAGCCCAAGTTTCTATATTGTGAGCTCTGGGTTTATTGGAACACCAATAGATGATGACTAGTCAAATTGAAACAAAACTTTAATTCCTATATGTATTTATTAAAAACTTGAATACTTGAACTTCAAATTGAAATGTACCTAAACCTATAAATAGGAAAAACTAGAATAGATCTTGTATTATATTCAAAACATGTTTCTTGTGTTTACATAATACAGTAGTATGTTCTTGTTGATATTATAACATCTCATTATTCTTGCATATTATTTTAGGATGGTATTGAGGATGAGATTTTTGGTGAGAGGTTATAGTTCAATCCATAATAGAGGATGTGGGTGAGGCAAGGATATTAGTGTGCATGAGTCTAGCCATGAGAGTCCCATTTAGGAGGAGAACAAGAAGGAACACCATGGAGAGCATTAGGCTAATTTAGAGGAGGTTGACCCAATACAAATGATGAGGACCATTATGGAGTGTCTACCTCCTCCTCAAGGTGCAAATCACGAAGATTCACATAATGTAGGGAATGAGGCAATACATATGTCTAGGATTCCTTAAAGAGACCTTCACGTGATATAAAAAGGTTAGTTAAGGCCACTCAGATGAAGGACCTATAAAGGTCCAAGATCAAATATTTCACTTACGTACAATGTGTCACTAATGGTAAACCATTTTATTTAGGGCCTAAATAACCATTTTATTGGGGGTGTTAAGGAATTTTAGTCAAAAATCTCAAGGATGTGGTACTAGATAATAGGCAATGATAGGATGCCTCCTTATCCTAAGGGAAATTAGGACCAACAATAATAGAAGTAGTAGAAGGAATCCTACTCTCTGGTATAGAGTGGTGGCAGTCTTTCCAACTCTCAAAACTTTTGTAACATGCAGCGTAATAGGTGAAATCAAAATCCTCAGCCTATATAGAGAAACCAATCTTTTTCTAGTAGAGATAGTCACCAGTAGATGAGTGCACCTCTAGTAGGGAGAGGGACTAGCAAAGGAACATGATGTTTCTCTTATGGATAGTTTGGGCACATTGTAGCCAATTTCCCATAGCATACATCTCACTATTCGGGACCTAGATTATCAACATCTAAGTCTATAGTTGGTGATGTGGGTAGGTCACATAACGTATTTGTACTGGTAGATTACTACTAGGAAAATCATTAGGGTACCATGGTTGAGACTATGGGAGCTATCTAAGGTACATCCCTTCCATTTTTTTTAATTTGGGTTCTATGGATTATTTCATTTCACCTTCCCTAGTTCTTAAATGTAAGCTAGAGACAGTTAAGTAGGGCTTGGGTTGGCAAGTGGAACTAGCTTCAAGAGATAAGATTCCCATAGATTCTTTAGTACAATGGTATGAACTAAACCTAGGAGGTTTTGTTACATTAGTAGACCCATCAGTTATTCCTCTTGGTTCTTATGACATAGTATTTGGTATGGACTAGCTTTTCTCTCATAGATATAGTATTGATTATAGAAAGAAAACCATTCAATCTAAGGATGATCAGGGTAGGGAGTCAAATTTTATAGGCATCTAGAGACCTATATCCCTATAAATGATCTCTACTATGTATTTGAAGTGGAGATTTTGTAAGTTTTGTTAAGTGTTTACCAATATTGTGAGTGAACTAGAAGAAGAAGACCCTACAAGAAAGACTCTAGATCATCCTATCTTATAGGAGCATATAGATGTCTTTTCTAGAAAAATTTTGGGTATCCCACTAAAGAGAGAAATTGAATTCAATATTGACCTTATCCTAGGAGAAGAACCCATTTCTAGAGCTCCTTATCAGACCATTAGGAGTTGAGTGAGTTACACCTATAGTTTGAGGACCTTATTGGCCAAAGGTTATATTTAACAGAGTGTTTCTCCATGGGGAGCACCAGTGCTCTTTGTAAAGAAGAAGGATGGATTATTATGCTTGTGCATTGACTAAAAATAGTTGAACAAGGTAATGATTAAGAACATGTATCATTTACCAAGGATCAAGGATTTATTTTACCATATCAAGGGAGCCAAAGTATTCTCTAAGACAGATCTAAAGTTAGGATGTCATTAGCTTCATATTTAGGATGCCAACATTCATAAGACTACCTTCCACACTTAATATGGACACTACGAGTTTACAGTGGTTGCATTTGGTTTGAAAAATGTTCCATTAGTTTTCTTGTTCTTGATTAATGGATTATTCTACTCTTACCTTGACCTATTTGTACATGTGTTCTTCAATGACATTTTGATATACTCTAGATTTGAGGAAGAACATGAGGAACATTTACAGTCAGTTATTCATTGCCTAAGAGACAATCAACTTTATACCAATTCAAAGAAATGTGATTTCTTTGAGTCTAAGATATAGTATTTAGGGCATATCATATTAGGGGATGGTATCTTAGTAGACCCAGTGAAGATCCATGCGATGGTAGATTGGCATGTACCCACTAATGTGTCCAAGATTCATAGCTTTATGGATCTAGCAGTCTATTATTATAGGTTAGTTTAGATTCCTTCTAGAGTAGCATATGCTATCACTTCCCTCAAGAGAAAAGGAAATAAGTTTATTTGGATAGAGAAATGTGAGGAAGCATTCTAGAATCTCAAGGAGCTTTTGACTAGAATGCCAATTCTAGCAGTACTTGATCCAACAAGGTGACTTTATGGTGTATATGGATGCTTCCCTAGAAGGGATTGGAGCAATATTGATGTAGGATAGATGGGTGATTTCCTATGAGTCTTGTAAACTCAAGGATCATGAGTTGAACTATCTCATATATGATATGGAGTTAGCTATATTTTTTCATGCCCTAGTGAGATGGAGACACTTCTTATTGTGACACCATTTTAAGTTTCATAGCAATCACCACAATTTACAATATATATTCACGTAGCCTAATCTCAATGTTAGGTAGAGGTGTTAGATGGAGTTTCTTTGAGAGTATGACTTTAAGGTGAAGTATATTTAGTGGAAGGAGGCTATGAGATAATGCTTTGAGACATGAAACACTATCATTGACTCATAGTATGGATTTTAGGAGTTGTAAACTTTAGGAACTTCCTACAAATACTTGGTATTAGGAGGTGAGAAGGGAGATAGATTCAAGGAGACCATTGGAGGGAAAAAATTTAGATTATGTCTTAGAGTCAAAAATCCTTTTGAAATATTTAGGGAAGATAAATGTCCCACTACTGGATGAGCTTCATACATTAATCCAATTAAAGGCCCATCATGCATCTTACTCAATGCATCCAACTATTAAGAAGATGCATGTAGATTTGTGACATCTATACTTTTGGATAGGGATGAAGAGTGATACCACCATCCAATAGGGATTTTAAAGCCTAATCTCATTCCTTCATGAAAGTGGGACATTATTTCTATGGATTTCATTGTAGGAAATTACCTATGACTACTCATCAACATGATACTATCATGGTCACGATTGACCGATTGACTAAGGTGGCACACTTTTCACCAATGAGGTCATCTTATACAATAGCTTTAGTAACTAATGTATTCATGCATGATATTGAGAGATTGCATGTTATTCCCCTAGAAGACCATTTTAGATAGGGATCTTGTATTTACATCCACATTTTGGATATCCTTGGAGCATGATCTTGGTGCATAGTTAAACTTCAGCTCAACTTATCACCTACAAGTAGATGTTTAGAAGAAGAGAGTGAATCAAGTTTTGGAGGATATGTTGAGGATGTATGTTATGGATAGATAGACTCTTTGGGAGGATTACCTATACCTAGAAAATTTTACATATAATAATGGGTGTCACACTTCAATTGGGATTACACCTTTCCAAGATTTGTATGGTCATCCTTCTCATACACCATTGAGTTGGGATAGTTTAGAGGACTACATCTTGTTGGCTCCTGAGATGCTTAAAGATATGGAGCAACAAGTAGTACACATCCATGAGCACATGTCTACAATACAAGATAGAAAAAAAAAGTATGGCGATGCTCACAAGATGATAAGAAATTTGTAGTGAGTGAGAAAGTTTTCTTGAGAGCGTGTCCACAAAAGAGTTTAATCTATTATGGAAAGGTCTCAAAACTAGTACCTTATTTTGTGGGACCATTTGAGATTCTTGAGAGGATAGGTCCAGTTGCCTACCATCTTGCATTTCCACTAATCTTAGCTCAATTTCATAATGTTTTCCATATTTCTATTCTTAGATAGTATATTCCTTATGTGATACATTTTCTTGATTGGAGTGTGCTATAGGTGGAGGATGGGAAACTAGCTTTGGAGTTGGTGCACATTCTATAGCAGTAGGATTTAATGCTTAGGAGTTGAGGTATAGAGTAGGTAAGGGTCCAATGCAACCCTACTGATGATTTATCAGCTACTTGGGAGGATGCATCTAGTGTATGGGATCTATAACCCTTATTTTTTATAGGCTTCCAAAAGTAAGCCTAAGTCTAGGGAGGTGAATTTAGTGCCTACCCCTAGTTTACTTTTCATATTATCTTGATGAATTCTTTTAGGCTAGCTTATAATTATGTTTGATGATTAGTGGTACTTGATTGCCAGATTGTTTGGATGTTATTTCATACTCAGTTGATTATGTGACGATCTACTTGCTACTCAATTATTTCATGTGTACATGATTATTATTTTGATGATGATTCTTGTATACAATGATTTCAGTTATTCCATGATGATAGTTTGATGGATGATTTATATGCAATTTCTATGGATACTTACCCCATACTTCCATGCATATGGTGTACATGCATGTTTTACTTTATGTATGACATTTTTAATGGTGTTGATGGAGGGAGTCGCAGTTGCCTACTAGTTAGGATCTACATGATTCACCACTCCTTGTTATTAATTATTTATTTTAGATTATATTTATATGTACATGCTAAAATTTTATGCAGATTGCAGGTATCGAGCATCGACTTCCTTGAATTGCTAGGATGAGGGTGCCCTATTGCAATATCTCAATGGTAAAATATGAGAGATAATTCTTTAGTCCAAATCCTAACCTTAAGCCAATGGTCCTAGAAAGTGGGACAAGTACCTGAGTTATTTACCCTCTGAATTTGTCAAGTGACATGAATTCATGATTTTAACCCTTGAGTTTGATTTACTATTCTAATAATGGGTTTTCATATTTAGTTTTGTGCATTTGTTGTGATCTTAAGTTTATTATCATTATTATTATTGGCATGATTTTTGGTTGGAGAACATGAAGACAGGTTATTATTGCAGAGTCAAAATATCAGACATAAAAAAAGATACTTTGGCTAAGGAATTAAATTACCTTATCAATTCAATTACTTGAAAATATAGAGAAGACTTCCTAGATGTTAACCATCAATTATAAATTTTTGGTAATAAGTTTTGGGTAAGTGCTTACACATTTTCTTAATCAGGTAGCTTGGACAAGGTAATTCAAAGGGGTATATAGGAAGGTATTTTTTAGATGAAAAGAACATATGCTATGATAATGTTATATGGACTTTATGTATTTTGGTATATGTATGTATTAATGGTAATATGTGAGAAACATGCAAGGTAAAATTAGATATTGAAGATATAAAGATAGTCAATTTTGGTGCAATAGTTATATCTCTTATACATATTGTAATTTATTGTATGAGTAGTGAGATCCTTTTGTAATAAAACTCCTAATAGGCTTCAAGCCTCTAACAAGGTTCAATGCTCTAGAAACGACTGATGTAATAAATGTACGTAGTAGACTCCTAATAGGGCCAACACTCCTAACATAATTTATTTTTTTAAGTACATTATCTTGTTGTTACCATCCCAACCAAGGTTTTCCTAGTTGACAGATCATGGTGTTATGAGTTTCATTGTGTTGTACACTTTAATTTCTAGATAACTTATTCATCCAACTAAATGGCTTATTTCTAAAATATATAATTAGGCAAAAAGTGTTGGAATATTGATTCACACACTCTACCCCCCAAGTATTCCCTATTTCTAACAATTGGTATCAAAACCTAGTTACTAAAATGAAGTCTAACAACTTGAGGAAGATCATAATGAATAAAATATATTTTCAAAGCAATTATAATTTAATAATTAAGGATTTTGATCTAGAGAATGATCAACATTATAGATTAAAAATTAAACTTAAGAATGCACAAGATAACATAATGAAACTCAAAGATCAGTTGGAAGATTCAAGGGTTATGAGAAATAGTTAGCCAAGTAGATCAAGGAATCATATTTTATTACAAAATTGAAGAAGGTGAATCAAGCACTAAATCATAAACTTGAAGTTAGATCACTTGATTTGGTCAAGATTTCAAATGAGAACAAATTAGAGAAATATAATCTTGAGGAAAATCTAAAAGGTAAAGCTATTGATTACAAAGGTTTGAACACTTAGCCTACAAAGGTAAACTTAGAATTTAATGACTCAAAGCTTAAGTATAAGGAACTTGAGATGTAAAATAATATTGTGAAAGCTAAGCTTGTTGAGAAAAAAAGCCTAAGGGAAATATAGTATATATTAGTTATGTAGAAAGGGAATTTTCTAAGAAATCCAAAACTTTGGTCAAGCAAGAACCTGAACAAGATAGAAATTAGATGCTAGATCAAAATGAGAAACCTAAAGAGAAAATGAAATCATTCAAGGGAAGATGTTATATATGAAAAAAATATGGGCACATGAAGAAATATTATGGAAAAATATGAAATGATATAAATAGTGGTGTCACATGATATAAATGTAATAAATTTGGAGAAATAGCATAAGATTGCAGATTAGAAGTTAATCAAAGTGGACCAGGATATGGAAACCTTATTTGTACATTATAATTACAATAATTTGGGACATATAGCTAGGTATTGCATATTTAATTAATTTTTGAACAAAATGAGAACACCTAATTTTAAAAGGAATAATTATACT
>CM053786.1:31941550-32051731 GCA_028749045.1 Cupressus sempervirens
TTAAGTTTGCAAAGGCCAAACTAAAAGGCCATGCCAAAATTTGGTGGCAAGAGGTTCAATTGGAAAGAAACAAAAGAGGAAAGGAGAAGATCAAAAGGTGGGATCGCATGGTGGACAAATTGAAGAAGTAGTTCATTCTTGTGGACTATGAGCTTGATTTGTTTAAGAAGATGCATGGGTTAAAGCAAGCAGGAAGATCAGTCCAAGAATATACAAAGAATTTTTATCGACTCTTGATTAGAGCAGGGCATGCAAAAGAAAATAAAGAGAAGGTTGCTTGTTATATCAGTGGGTTGTGACCTAGCATCCAGGAGGAATTAAGTCTGGTAAGAATGACCAGCGTTGAAGAGGCATACCAATTTTCCCTATGAGTTGAAGAGAAGCTAAATAAGAGGTTTGAAGGGAGAAAAAGAGGGCATGGTCAAGGAGGAAGGGGTAGTGGTAGGTCATCTGGAGGCGGTAATGAAACCCAAAAGAAAAATGAAGATGTGGGTACTAGCAGGAACTGGAGGAATGAGGGTTTCAACCACTCCCATGATCAAGACCTTGGAAATTAGAGAGGAAGAGGTAGAGGACGTGGACAAGGAAGAGGAGGCTTCCATGGTACCTATTTCCATTGCAATGAAGAAAGTCATCGTGCTTTTGAATGCCCTCAATGACAAGGAAGGGCAGATAGGAGAGCTTAGGGTCAAGCTAGGGTTTCTCATGTGGATGAGGATGCATAATCATCACATTCAGAGGATGTATAAAGAGGAGAGACCTTGGTGAATGAAAGGGTCCTACTAAGTGGTGAGATTGAACCAGGAGAAAAGAGGATTTTATTCCGTACCAGGTGCAAATGTGAGGAAAAATATAGTGATGTGATCATTGATGGCAGTAGCACTGATAACTTGGTATCAGAAGAGATGATCTCTAAGCTGAAGCTCAAGAGGGAGAGACATCCCTAGCCCTATCGAATTGCTTGGGTGAAAGATGATCATAAGGTCCTGGTAAGTGAACAATGTTTAGTGAAATTCAAAATTGGGAGTTACCATGATGAAGTTCTCTGTGATGTTATTCCAATGAATGTTTTCCATCTATTGTTGGGTAGACCATGGTAGTTTGATAGGCATACAATACATGATGGTCATGTAAACACATACTCTCTAAAAAAGGATGGAGTTCACCACAAATTGAAGCCCATGAAAAAGGAAGGCAAAAAGGTATGTAGCAGTGCTAGGATTTTTCTTGTTGATGGAAGGAAGTTTTTAGATGGAATGAAATATCAGCGTATGTGTTATGCTTTGATTCCTAGAAAATATAAAGAAGGTGGTAGTGAAATACCACTTGAAGTTTCAGATTTACTAGGGGAGTTTGGAGATATTATCTCTGATAATGTTCCAAAAGGACTACCACCAGTAAGAAAAATTAGTCATCAGATAGATCTAATTCTAGGAGCTAGTTTACTTAACAAGGTTGCTCACAGGATGACTCCTACTAAAATAGAGGAGCTAAATAGACAGGTTCAGGAGAGATTGAGGAAGGGCTTGATTCGGGAGAACCTGAGTCCATGTGTAGTACCGACAGTACTAGCACCAAAGAAGGATGGAGAGTGGAGGATGTGTACAGAATCTCAAGCTATAAATAGGATAACCATCAAGTATCAGTTTCCTTTGCCAAGAATGGATGATCTTATGGACTGCTTGAGTGGAGCTAAGTACTTCACAAAGATAGATCTCAAGAGTGGCTATCATCAGATACATATATGAGAAGGAGATGAGTGGAAAATAGCCTTCAAGACCAAGGAGGGTCTTTATGAGTGGTTAGTCATGCCCTTTGGATTGACGAACGCCCCAAGCACCTTCATGCGGCTTATGAATGAGGTACTTAAGAAGTTCTTGGAAAAATTTGTTATTGTCTATTTGGATGATATTTTAATTTTCAGCAAGACTTTGGAAGAACATTTATTGCATATTCGTAGTGTCCTTGAAAGGTTAAGGGAAGAGAAACTATTAATTAATTTGAAAAAGTGTATCTTTGCAAAAAAGGAGTTAGTCTATTTGGGGTTTGTTATATCACCTAAAGGTCTTAAAATAGATCTAGAGAACGTAAAATCCATCTTAGAATGGCCTACTCTGAAGTCTGCTACTGAGGTAAGATCATTTCATGGTTTGGTTAGTTTTTATAGGAAGTTTATTAAGAATTTCAGTGGCTTATGTGCACCCCTAACTGACACAATAATAGGGGATAGAAAAGAGTTCAAATGGACTGCAGCAGCTGCGAGAAGTTTTGAATTACTAAAGAAGGAGGTGATGGAACAGCCTGTGTTGGCACTTCCAGATTTTAGAAAGGTGTTCCAGGTGGATTGTGATGCTAGTGGCATCACTATTGGGGTTGTATTGAGCCAAGAAGGTAAGCCTATTGCATATTTTAGTGAAAAATTGAATGATGCAAAGAAGAAGTATTTTGTTTATGATCAAGAGTTCTATGCAATAGTTCAGGCCTTAGAGAAATGGAGGCATTATTTATTGCCAAAGGAATTTGTTTTGTATACTGATCACCAGGCATTACAGTACCTAAATAGCCAAGGTAAATTGAATCAGAGCCATATGAAGTGGGTAGAGTTCTTGCAGAGCTATACATTTATGTTGAAGTATAGAAGTGGAAAGTCTAACAGGGTTGCAGATGCACTAAGTAGGAGACAGTTGTTGCTTACAGTAATGCAAGTTGAAGTAGTTGGGTTTGATGAACTCAAGAATCTATACCCTGAAGATCCTGATTTTGCTGAAGCATAGAAAGCTTGTAAAGAGCCTATTACTGTAGATAGAACTAAGTGGTTGGACTATTTGATTCAGGATGGTATGTTATTCAAGGGTAGTTCATTATGCATTCCAAGGAGTTCCATGAGGGAAAATTTGATTAAGGAGAAACACAGTGGAGGGATGGCAGGAAATTTTGGTCAAGATAAGACCATTGCCATTCTTAGAGAACATTATTTTTGGCCTCAGATTTCACAAGATGTGAAGAAGTTTGTACAGAGTTGTCAGCTTTGTCAAGTTGCCAAGGGATTTAGCCACAACACAGAACTATATCAGCCATTGCCTGTTCCATCAAAGCCATGGGAGGACATAAGTATGGATTTTGTTCTTGGATTGCCAAGGACACAAAGGGGTAATGACTCGGTAGTTGTGGTGGTTGATAGGTTCTCTAAAATGACACATTTCATTCCATGCCACAAAACTCATGATGCTGTCCATATTGCATACTTATTTTTCAGAGAGGTGGTAAGACTACATGGTCTTTCAAGGAGTATGGTTTCTGACAGAGATACTAAATTTTTAGGGTATTTCTAGAGAAAATTGTGGAAAAAGTTGAGAACAGACTTGAAATTCAGTTCCACACATCACCCACAGACTGACGGCCAAATAGAAGTCTGGACAATTTGTTGAGATGTTTAGTTAGGGATAAGCCCAAGGGATGGGATTTGATTTTACCACAAGCAGAGTTTTCTTACAATAACTCTGTAAATAGGAGTATTGAAAAATCACCATTCCAAATTGTATATGGAAGTAGCCCAAGGACTGCACCAGAATTGAGGAAGATAGAGCAAGGGGAGAGGACAAGTGCTGAACCTGAAGAATTTGCTGAACATATTAAGCGTCTGCATGAGGAGGTTTAGGCACACATTACCAAGATGAATCAAGAGTATAAATCTAGAGTTGATCAAAGGAGAAGACATAAGGAATTCCAAGTAGGGGTTCTATTCATGGTACACTTACGAAAAGAAAGATTTCCAACCAGTACTTACAACAAGCTGAAAATGAAGAAATTTGGCCCTTGCAAAATTCTGAAGAAACATGACTCAGGAAATGCATACGAGGTGGATTTGCCAGATGGTATTCACATTTCTCCTATTTTCAACATTACAGACTTAACAGAATATCATGATGATGGTGCAGATGAGGAACTGATGTTGGAGCCATGTCCAATTCCTTCTTCTAAGAAGGAGGAGATAGAAGACATTCTAGATCATTGTGTGGGTAGAAGTACCAGAAACAGGCAGTCTGAAGAGTATTTGGTCAAGTGGAAAGGACGACCGATAGAGGACTCAACTTGGATTACAACAGCTAAGCTTTCCCATTTGGGATTTCTTCTACCATTCATAAAGTGACAAGGTCACTTTTCAATCTACCCTAGGTGTCTGATGCAGGAGCATCTAGAGGTATAAGGGAAATCTTGTGTCACCCAAAAAAATGTACTTAGACTTAGTTTTTGTTTCATGTGTTTTCATTTTTGGATACCCATTTGGGTCAAATAAAGGTTCCAACTCTCATAGTTCCACTATTAGTGTTCTAGGATAGAGTATTTGAACACCTTGGGATACGTGTAAATGTCAAAAAAATAGGAGTATATAATTGAGCCATCATTTTAGTGAACTAGAAGGTGTAAATTGGCTGGATGAATGTAATTGTAATTTAGAGTATTTCAAAAAAAGAATCAGGTCAAAAGGCCTCACAGTTTGAAAGTTATTACAGTTTTTTGAGTTTTGGAGACTTCCTAAGAATGCTTCAAAGTTAGGTTAGGGGCATTAAATGACCTCAAAAAGGGCTGAAAAATGGGGTACAAGCTATGCTCATCCATAGGGCTATAGAGCGCTTCGAGAGCTTTCCGAAAATGTAAATGGTTCGTCAATCAGAGCTACGGTTCAAAAGTTATGCCTCCTGAAAGTTTGGTTACCATTTCTGGATTCTTCTAGATTTGCGTTGACTTCTAACATAGCTTTTGGAGCCTTCTACTTGGTCCGTGGATGCCTACTAGCACTTTCTAGAATGTATTCCTAGTCCTTAACCATCCGAGGTCTATTTAAGGACATTTCTGGCATTGTAAAAGGCAGTTCGGAGTGGAGTTTGAGAGGAGGTACTAAAAGAAAAAATTATCTCTAGATTTATGCTATTGTAAGCCCATAGGGCATGTTTGAAGTCAGTTTTCTCTATACTGGATGTATTAGCTTATTTACAAAGTTAATAAAATTTTCCCTTTCCCGTTGTGTCCATTTTGTGCTTGGGTTGTGTCTCCATCAATTATAGGCTCTAACTCTTTTAAAATAAAACATCAACTAATGCTTCAATATAGATCCAATATTGAGATGCATGTTCACACATGGCAATGACTACAGATGGGGACATTTTCTTCATTAGTCCTCACATGCCTTTGGATTTTAATTTCCACCACATTCTATAGAGGAATGACAAAAAGCTTATGACTTGTGTGATGTACCACCGCCTTGGATAGAGAGTCATTCAAGTGATGCTCAATATTCAAATGAACACATAAAGAGATAGGTAAAAAAATTCATGTCAGCTATGATCACAAACAACATGCTACACCCATGCCTTTAAAATGGGGAGGGAAATGCATCATAAAGAGAATATGGGGAATCCAAAATGGGAATAGGTACTGTAATCGAGAGGATTCCTCTTTGTAAGAATTTAAGGGCCCATTTGTTAGTAGAAATATGGGTGGAATAGGAATATGTAAATTCTTAAAATTTTGAATTCTCTATTTGGGTGCACCAAATCAGAATTGCAAATAGGAAAACATATTCCAATTTTGACCCAAAAATGAGCAATTGCAATTCTACCTAAATAGGTGGAATTGGAATATGTATTCCTATTCTAGATTTATTTATTTTGGAAAACATAAACTTTTGGGTCTATGAATTCCCCATCAAATTTTGACTCATCCAAACAAGAATAGGAATATGTATCCCCATTTTCTATTCTAGAATAATAATTCCAATTCCCATATTTCTTTTCCTACAGCCAAATAGACCCTAAGATTGTAATCAAGTTTTGAGAATTATCAATATAATAAATCATGCCTCAGGCCCTTTGGTCTTCATTTTAAATTGCATTGTCTTTATGAATATCTCTTGTGCAAACTCAGACTTTAATGTGCTCATATGGATAAGGGTTGATTAGACTACACATTATGCTTTTTAACTAGTAGTTATTCTCAAATATCATGTTCTATGTTTAAGGATTATGTCCTATAGAGGTCACTAATTATTTTTCATTCAAAGGGATTCATTACGTGCCTCAACCGCACTTAGTTAGAAGTTTGACATATCACATTGGTTTTCATCATAACTATATGCATCTTTCCCCCTTTCAATCAATAAAGAGTGCACTTCTAAAATCCCAAAGGTTCTCTACCAAGGCATTATGTGTGTCCTCCCACTTGTTAGACTTTCCATAGAAATCGTCGTGCTTCTTCGGGTAACTTCAAGACTCAATAGTTACATAGCTATACCCTTTATCATTCATTAGTCATCCACATAATAGGAAAGAAATAAATCTTCCCAAAAACTCATCTCTTTGTCCCATGCCATACATGTCTTGGAAACTTGGGGTAACCTTGCATACTACTATAAGTCATTTGTAATATACCATAGCAAATGACTCACAAAGTTAATGCCCACAATATGACCTATTACTCTATTCTCTTGGATTTGTATATTTTAACTCAAATAACTCAATGTAATTATTTTTAATGTATTATGTATCTCTTACATTGCATTAAGACTTTTTAATGTTTGAAAGGTTTTTATATAATCATTGATATAAATGTTTATCTATTATTTATGTTGCTTTTGAAACTTCGTATATGTGGAAATGTGCCAATACACCTACTTCAAATGCCCTTTTATGTTTTATGAAAATTCAGAGATATTCTTTTATGTTTTATAAAAGTTTAGAGATGATCTCTTAATAAAGTAAAATGATCTATATGGTCAAGTCGTCCATTACGTCTTTTGAAGCTCACACCACCATTTTCCTACCATCACAATATAGTTTTCCATTATGTTTTTTTGATGCTTTCACCACCATTTCCCTTCTAACGATTGCAAGGCGCTTCACTCTAAACTTTTTATTATTATTTATCTCGTTTAGGGTCCGTTTGGTTCTTGGAAGATGACAGGAATTGGCTTTTTCAAAACCCGTATTTGAAAATTTGTGCATTTGTTTCAAAATTTGCAAAATGGAATTAGCATACGTGACTTCCAATTTTGCCTCAAAACCAGGTTTTGCGACTTCTTAAAAAAAAAAGGAATTGAAAATCAAAACCTGGTTTTGTTTTTTAAGGAGTGTAAAAACAATAGATTGGACTACTTTTTGAAATTTACCTTCAACTCCAAGCTTACGCATAAAAATGTGTCTTCACACGCATCTTCCGAGTGAAACAAATGGTTTCAGTAAAATCTTAAAAATCAGAATGAAGATATACAAAACCTTAATTTGGCTAAACCAAAGTTTGCACAAATCCGAGTTTTTTAAATTCCACGAACTAAACAGACCCTTAGCCTTTTTTCATATGCTGGTGAATTTTAAAGAAGGGCATCAGGTATAAAGGTGTGGACAAGATGAATTAATGGAAGGTATAGACAAGATGAACTAATGGATGCTTTGGATTTGCAAGTCAAAGTTCACAGGCTTATCCACGTCAAAGCCTTCAAGTTTCTTGTCGAATTTTATAAGCATATTTTACTTTCAAGCCAATCTGTCTCACTGCTTTAAATTCTTCTTGAGTTGTTCATCCATCTTTTTGATAGAGTACAGAAGAATATATAAAATGTCTATATAAAAAATTATCACAGAAAATGACAAGCAAAGGTGATATCTTGCTTGGATAAAATAAAATAAAATCTTCGTTCTTCTTCCTTTTTGACTTTATTTTTCATTTACTTTCCAGCTGGTGGAATGTATTCATTGCTGCCCCTTTTGAACAAGATTGATAGCTTATCTTTATTCTTAACCTTGCCAAGGAGCTCTCTAAAATTCTTTTTTTTTTCAAATCAATCATTTTCGTTGTTCCTCATATTGAACCTTTTCTTTTCTAGGTGTTGGAATGTATTCATTACTACCCACTTAAAGAACATTGGCAGCATATTTTTTCTATTAACCTTCCTATGACGTTAATGAAATTCTATTTTTTATTAAAGCAAAAATGACATCAATGAAGGTGCCAGCCACAATTAGGATGAGAATGTACCTGCTTATTTTTCCTTCCTCTGGGGCCATGTTGTCTGTTCTTGTTTAAAGGGCCATGCCGAAAGCAAGTCATTCACTGTCTTCAAAAATTACAAAAATTCTGCCGTAGAAGGAATACGGAATCCTACGAGGAGTAGCAGACCAGATTAATTAATGATACACATAATCGAACAGTTTGTCTTAGATTCCTTTATCTTGAAGCGATGTTATTTTTCTCCGATTTAATGTTAAGAGATATCCTTATTCTTATGAGTTAGAAACATGCCACGCACATAGTTTCCAAAGTTTTTCTTTTACTAGTAACAGGGATGCAAGTATTATGTGCCTGCCACTTTGTTCCGTAGATGGTTGTTGTATGCTGATGTAGTGTTTGAAATGAGCGAGTATAAAGTGAGGGTAGGATGGAGGGTGTGGCATAGTAGATCTTTCATAAAGTTGGAGAAGCTTGTTCACAAATTTGAGTTAAAAATTGAGTAATTTTTTAATTTTTTTTTATGAATAGTCTATTTTTATTAATATAGAATATAAAGTTCTGTATTCACAAAAAAAAAGTTGGGGGATACAAGATCATTTTGCGAGAGTCATAAGATATCAAAGTTGGAAAACTAAATTTATCTCAACTATTCATAAAAAAATTACATTATGAAAGCCGTCAAGCCAGCCGAGAGAAGAGAGAGACCACCCATCATTATTATTTTTTATCTTTTTCTTCTTCTTTTGCCCTCTAAGCTAGGGGAAATTACAAGCACTGGCCGAGGAAAACACTTACCATTAGTGGTAGAGCGCCACCCATAAGCAGAGGTAGCATTAGGAGTAGCAGCAATAGAGGACTAGCCAGACCCATGCCAAGGAGGATAGGCAGAGTAGAAATGCCACCTATCCCCACCTCTCCCCAAAGAGTGATGAGGGGTCGAGGATCTCAAGGTAGGTTAGTGGCAGGCAGAGGAGCTATGGTTGTGGTGATGTTCTACCCGATGGTAGAGTGTGGTCAGCAGAGGAAGTGTCAAAGTACAAGAGGAATTTCCCCAATGATCTAAAAGTTCCTCCAAGTGGGCCACCTCAAGGGAAACTAATTTTTAACTTCCTAGTTTTTAATATGTTAAAATAGTGTTAGTTTTGCTTTATAGCCATAAAAATTATGTTTAGTTGTCATTTGTTAGAGAAGTGAATAGTTGATATGGTTTATTTGACATTTGTATTATCTATAATAACTCTAAATTTTGCAATATTTGTATTTGATATTGTGGTGACTTTAAGGTTGATTTTTAAGTTTCACAAGCACACTAGAAGAGAAGACTATATAAGTTTATTGAGTGGTGTGGGTTTTTTGAAAGAGGTAATGCAATTTGTACCATTTATTTATTTATAAATCCATAACATCTAATTTTTCAAAGAATGAATAGAATTTAAATAGATTGAAATTGTCATTAGTAGATTTATTTATTTATTTTTGTATATGTGATCAAATTTTTAGAAATGATGGTGAGCCAAAAGAGAATGATTCTTTTAGTTATGTACATATTTGATGAGATATTGAGAATGGAAATGGAAGAACACACATGGCATAAATTAAAAAAAAACATTTTAATAATAATTAAACTTTGGTGCCTAGGTTGTGTTGGAAAAATAGTAATAAATTATCTATTTTCTTCATATAAACTTTTGTAACCCCAAATTTTGGAAAAGGAGCTAAAGTATTAACATACATTTCAATTGTAAAAGTCACATAGGCATAAATATGCTTGTTAAGAAGATTAGTTTTTTGGATATTGAATTTTAAAATATTTTTCTTCTATTTTGAGTTTTTGCTTTATTTGTGGTTAAAGTTATAAATTAATGCAATGTGGCATTGTCGATGTGAGTTTTATTTCATGCAACTCATTTATTATGAAGGCACTTTCTGAATTATAGGACAATCTTAATGTTGAATTATATTAGATAGTTAGAATATTTTTTACAATTTATGAAGAATGATTAAGGAACAAATTTATATCACATGTTATCTTTCTTGTGAATAATGTAAGTTGTTTAACTATTCATACAAAGTCATGTTAACCACAAATTCCAACAATCGTAGACTTCAATTTTTTTACATATTTAACAATTGACATGTGATTGATCAAGTAACAAAAAGTTATATTTTGTAATATAAATTTAAAAAAACTGATAGAATTATTATTATTTATTAGTTAGCTTACATATTGAAGCTAATTTCCTTTAATATAACTTACATTTGTACATGCCCAACATGGTAAATTGCTTCATTTAAGTCATTTAATTTTGTGGTAACACATTAAAAATAAAATAAAAAACTAAAAACATGGCTTACATTTTTATGATGTTTTTTCTAATATGTTCAGTATATAAATGTTATGAAACAATTAGTAGAGGAAAAATTAAATGGATGTAATGTATTAGTTATAACTAGAAAATTACAATATTTAAAACTCTTTCCAAATTTTTAATATAATTAAAGTTGAATAATAATTTGAGATTTAAAGGGTAGAAAAAGATAAGAATAGGCATCAGAATTTTTTATTTTATTTTATTAAATGTGTCAAAACAATATAGGCTAGGTGTAATTCATATAGGTAATCTTGAATTTGTTTGCGATGTAATGCATTTTTTTGTTTGCAATGTAAATGGATTGAGCACTATACTTTTGTTAGATATTCTGTGGGAACAATCCTTACTAAAAGAATGCTAAATCATTGGGTTAATTCCATATGGGTCCTTCATGGAGTCTGTAAGGAATCTATCCCATACTTAAACAAGGTTTCTTCTATTTTCAAAAAAAAATATCAAATTCTCTAATAACATTTTATAACATGTATTAGGTATGCTTACACTTTTTAAGTCTTTTTTCCAAGGACTTGATACCGCTTTATATTTGGGGAGCATGCCTAGTATAGGGTGGTTTTGATGTAAAAAGTTACAAATGTGAATTGGTATCTTCATAATGTTAATTCATTTTAGATGTAATAAGGTCAATGAAGACCATTTCCAAAATTTTATGAGTTAGTTTTGGTTGCTAGGATTAATAAGTGGTTAAGTTAACAATGTTCTCAATTTTCTAAATTTCTTCAAAACAGGAAAGAGACAAGTCATTAATGAAAATAGGGTAAGTTGGATAGTTAGAATTAAAATTGATAGCTTTAAAATACTTGATAAATTGTAAATACTTATTTTAAACATGAATGCCATAGTTGGGAAGGTTTTACAAAGGAACATATGTTAGATAGGAAATATTGAGAGGGGGTTGAATCAGTATTTGACAAAAAAATCCCAATTATGGATATCATTAACAATCTTATAACTTGCATATGAAAGTAAACTAATTAATTTGAATAGTAAATATAGCCATAAAGTAATGCAATAAATAACACCATATTTTTTCAACTAGGAAAACCCTAGTCCAAGGGAGAACCCCAGTGGGGATGGTATCCACAAAATGATCCACTAATCAAAAGTATCTTTTGAAAGATATTGACCTTGTTAGGAGTCTATTACATTTGTATAGTGTCTCGGTCCTTGTTAGATGACTAGGCCTCATTAGAAGCCTTAACCCTATTAGGATAATTGTTAATATAATTTATAGAATGTATAAAAATTGAGCCCATTGCCCAAACATGCAATATAAAATGACATGCTTCAATACAAGAGATAAGTACAAAACCTCTTACTGGTGTTGGTATCTTCAACATCTCATTTTCCTTTTTTGTTCTTCACAAAAATGATCATAGATCTATACTATACTGCTCATACATCATAGTATGCATTACAGAAGTGTACACTTGAACATCATAACATTAGATTACAATGCTGCATAATAACATCAGAAAAGCTTTCTCAAAAATTCTTTCCTTTGTACCAATTTGCATGTCTAGACGACCTTTATTCCTTTACACTCTTTAAAAAATACAAAACCATACCTTGCCCACTTAGGGTTAACATCTAGGATGTTGTCCCTAATTAGTCAAGCAATTATTTTTCCAAAAAAAATATTTCCTTAACATAAAATACTTGATTCCTTATCCTTGTCCCACTCTGTCTATTCAACATTGTAACTGAAAAAATTGTTATATCTCTTTTTTTACTATTTTTACAACCTTGGAAATATAACTATGGTATCTTGACATATTGTTCTTTTTGTAGCTAAGACCATACATGCCATTATTTCTCTATGAACTACACCAAGAAAATCTCTAATAGTACTACTAGATAAACTCTATGTTACTTAGACAATTTTCTAATTCTAACTACCAAAACCATATCACCATACTTTTCTCACTATATAGAGAGTATACCTTGCCATATATTACAACCTCATACTTACTAACCTAGTCAAATTGCCAACAATCTCCCCGTTTGGAATTGATGGCAACATATTGGAAAATTGGTTAAGTCCTAAACAAATCAAAATTATAAAATTTAAAAACTCATAACATCTATTACATGGCCATATTAAATTTCCAAAATGTGGATCATTTTCTCATTTCTAACATCTTACATAGGGATACTCCCCCTTTGACAATGCTCTTACTTATAGCTCTCATATATAATTTCCTTACTACACTTTCATATATATATATATATATATATATATATATATATATATATATATATATATATATATATATATATATATATATATATATATATATATATATATATATATGGGTAAGTGCACCAAGTTGTGGTGCCAAAAGGGGGATATAAGTGGACACCTTTCTCTTGAAATCATCAATTTCTAAATTTCAACAAGAGTTTGAAGATAGTTATGCTCAAAATTTTAAGATATGACAAAAACAAAAGTCACAGTCCTTTGAATCTAGTTTCTAAACTACTAATTTCTTTCTAAAATGGTTTAGGTTTAGGTCCTCAAAATAAAGGGCCACAGAAAGTGGTATTGTTTATTCCAAAAAAATAACATAGTACAAAGTGTGGCCCCCCTAAAATTTTAACTTTTTTTTTGAAATTCTTTAATCACTTTGGTCAAAAGTTACTTAACACTATGTAGTTTATCCCAAAATTTTCAAGTAATTTTATAATGTGTATTTTTTTTAATGAATTTTTTAACTAGACACACCCCAAAAACATGAAATATCTATGTTCTCCCCCTAGAAATAATTGAAAACTAATCTAAAATCAAAAAAAAAAATTTCAAAGTGTGTAGAATGGAGTCTAGTTTCTAAAAGACTAAGTTGTTGCAAAATTCAATGAATGAGCTAAAATCTATAGCCCAATTAGCACATGGTGGTTTTTGGAAAAAAATGGACATACATTCAAAAGAAATTATAGACGAAAGGCTTCAAATAGTTCAAATTAAAAATAAATTATATGGTTGGTTGTATAGCTAACATAGAGACCTATAGTGTCATATAACCTTATCTTATTGATGCCCAACCACGAGGAATCCTGAAGGAGAGCACATAAGAAAAATTAATCATTTTTTGTATGTTTGCAACAAAACACATCTCAAACCTGTTTATAAACTCCAAATCTCTGGGTTGGATCTCCAAGGAAAAACCAAGCCTTAGGCTTGGTTTTAATGCAAAGCTTTGAATAGCATGTATGCCTTATAGCATGGGTGTGCTATAAAGTGCACATGTTATTTAAAGCTTTTGAATTTGGGTCTCAATACTGTGTGTGTGATCTAGTGCACACACACTATTGAGACCTAATTAGTGCATAGAGAAGGAAGAAGAGATGCAAAGCAAGAGCAAGAGAAAAGGGAGATGGCTATGTGTGTGTGTATGCGTGCGCGCGCGCGTGCGTGTGTGTGTGTGTGTGTGTGTGTGTGTGTGTGTGTGTGTGTGTGTGTGTGTGTGTGTGTGTGTGTGTGTGTGTGTGAGAGAGAGAGAGAGAGAGAGAGAGAGAGTAGGGGTTGGAAGAGAGATGAAGTGAGAGAGAGTAGGGGTGGCAGAGAGAGTACAAGATGGGAGAGAGAGGAAGTGTGAGAGAGAGTAGGGGTCACAAAGAGAGAGTATGATATAGGGGAGAGAGATTGAGAGTAGGGGATGGGAGAGAGAGGAAGTGTGAGAGAGTGAGTACGGGTGGGAGGGAGAGTACGAGATGGTAGAGACAGATTAGGTAGTGGGAGAGGGAGTGAGAGAGGGAGAGAGGGAGAGAGAGAGGAGGATGGGAGTGTGTGTGAGAGAGAGATTAGGGCATGGGAGAGAGTGTGAGAGTGTGAGAGATTAGGGGTGGTAGAGAGAGAAAGTAGGGGATGGGAGAGGGGAGAGAGAGAGAGAGAGAGAGAGAGAGAGAGAGAGAGTAGGGGATAAGGGAGAGAGAGTAGATATGGAGAGAGTGAGAGAGAGAGATAGTAGATGGTGGAAGAGGGAGTGGGAGAGGGAGAGAAAGGGGGGATGAGAGTGTGTGTAAGAGATCTAGAGAGTAAGGAATGTGAGAGGAGAGAGAGAGGGGGATGAGAGTGTGTGGTGTGTGTGAAAGAGAGAGAGTAGGAGATGGGAGAGGGGAGAGAGATAGAGTAGGTGATGGGAGAGAGAGTAGGTGGTGGGAGAGGGAGAGGGAGAGGGAGAGAGAGAGGGGGGAATGGGAATGTGTGTAAGAGATAAAGAGTAGGGGATGGGAGAGAGAGGAAGTGTGAGATAGAGTAGGGGTGGAAAGGAGAGTACAGGGTGGGAGAGAGATATTGAGAGTAGGGAATGGGGAGAGAGATAGTACATGATGGAAGAGAGAGATTGAGAGTAGGTGATGGGGGAGAAAAAGAGAGTAGGCAGTGTGAGACAGAGTGGGGGAGGGAAAGCGAGAGAGAGGAGGATCATGGGAGTGCATGTGTGTGAAAGAGAGAGAGTAGGGAATGGGAGAGGGGGAGAGAGAGAGTAGCTCAACAGAGAGCAAGGAATGAGAGAGAGTATAGGTGATGGGAGAGGGAGTGGGAGAGGGAGAGAGGGGGGATGTAAATGTGTGTGTGTGTGTGTGTGAGAGAGAGAGAGAGAGAGAGTAGGGGATGGGAGAGAGTGTGAAAATGTTAGAGAGAGGAGGGAGTGGCAGAGAGAGTAGCGAGGGAGAGAGTGAGAGTGAGAGTGAGAGAGAGAGAGTAGGTGATGGGAGAGGGGAGAGAGAGAGAGTAGCATATGGGAGAGAGAGACTAGGTGGTGGGAGAGGGAGTGGGAGAGGGAGAGAGAGGGGAGTGGGAGTGTGTGTAAGAGAGAGAGTAGAGGATGGGAGAGTGTGAGAGAGTAGGAGGCGGCGGAGAGAGAATGGGATGGGAGAGAGAGAGAGTAGAGAGGGAGAGAGAGAGAGTGAGAGAGAGAGAGTAGAGAGGGAGAGAGAGAGAGAGTGAGAGAGAGAGAGAGAGATAGTAGGTAGTGGGAGAGGGAGTGGGAGAGGGAGAGAGAGAGGGGGGGATGGGAGTGTGTGTGAGAGATCTAGAGAGTAGGGGATGGGAGAGGAGAGAGGGTGAGAGAGAGTAGGAAGTGGGAGAGGGAGAGAGAGAGTAGGTGGTGGGAGAGGGAAAGTCAGAGAGAGAGTAAGGGATGGGAGAGGGGGGAGAGAGAGAGAGAGAGAGAAAGAGAGAGAGAGAGAGAGTAGGGCATGGAAAAGGGGAGAAAGAGTAGGGAGAGATAGAGAGAGAGTAGGGGATGGGAGAGAGAGGAAGTGTGAGAGAGAGTAGGGTTGGCAGAGAGAGTACAAGATGAGAGAAAGAGATTGAGAGTAGGGGATGGGGAGAGAGAGAGTACAGGATGGGAGAGAGAGAGATTGAGAATAGGGGATAGGGGAGGGAGAGAGTAGGCAGTGTGAGACAGAGTGGGAAAGGGAGAGTGAGAGAGAGGAGGATGGGAGTGCAGGTGTGTGAAAGAGAGAGTAGGGAATGGGAGAGGGGGGAGAGAGAGTAGCTTGAGAGAGAATAGGGGATGGGAGAGAGAGAGTAGGCGATGGGAGAGGGAGTGGGAGAGAGGGGGATGGAAATGCATGTAAGAGAGAGAGAGAGAGAGAGAGAGAGAGAGAGAGAGAGAGTAGGGGATGAGAGAGAGTGTGAAAATGTGAGAGTAGGGGGTGATAGAGAGAGTAGAGAGGGAGAGAGAGTATGTGGTGGGAGAGGGGAGAGAGAGTAGAGAGAGAGAGAGAGAGAGAGAGAGACTAGGTGGTGGGAGAGGGAGTGGAAGAGGGAGAGAGAGGGGGGATGGGAGTGTGTGTAAGAGAGAGAGTAGGGGATGGGAGAGAGTGTGAGAGAGAGTAGGAGGTGGCAGAGAGAGAATGGGATGGGAGAGAGAGTGAGAGAGAGAGTAGGGAGATTGGAGAGAGAGTGAGAGTAGGAGACATGAGAGAGAAAGTAGAGAGGGAGAGAGAGAGAGTGAGAGAGAGATAGTAGGTAGTGGGAGAGGGAGAGAGAGAGGGGGGATGGGACTGTGTGTGAGAGATCTAGAGAGTAGGGGATGGGAGAGAAGAGAGGGTGAGAGAGAGTAGGTAGTGGGAGAGGGAGAGAAAGTAGGCAATGGGAGAGTGAGAGTGAGAGAGAGTAGGGGATGGGAGAGATGAGAGAGAGAGAGAGAGTAGGGGATGGGAGAGTAAGGAATGCTTATAAAGAATCTAATGAGTACTTATGACAAAGTGGGTTCTAAATCATGCACCAAAGATAGTAATATCATAAGACAAGTACTTACATTGACAATAGTAAGTAGCCAAATGAAGAAAGCTTGACTCATGAGAAAGACAAGAAAAACATTAAAAATTGGTAGAGGTACTCTAAGGAGAGCCATGCTAAGGTGTAAGAGATTCGAAGATCCAACAAAAAATGAGTTATGGACATTTAGCGGTAGACTACCACGAAAGGATAAAGAAATTAGTGAAGCTTTGAAATCATTGTTCAAATCTTTTTGGAAAAATAACACACGTGTTTCCCCTAATCAAAGAGATGTTGTAAGAAGGAGGATTGGTAGCCAAAATTGTGACCCACATGTGAAACATTTTTTGGACTCAACTCAAACTCAATTTTTTGCAAAATTTATTGATGTGTATCCTCAACTTTGAATAAGTCAAAGATTTTTTGAGATAGGCAAACCTTTTTATCTCAAGATAAATCACACACACACAACTTCTTGCTGTAGGATACATATTCAATTTTCTAACCATTTTGATTTTTTTAGACATATATGTGTGTTTTTGCGCTCTAAATTTTTTTTGCAGGATTGTGACATGAATGAGTTACCAAGATCTTCAAGGGAATTCATATCCAACATTTTATGTGAAATAGGAGATGGCAAACAATTTTACAAGACATCATGCTTGGATGGTACATGCTTATTTTGTGGTTCTTTGCAACTCTTATCAACTTGTCAACATATGGATAATACACATGCAATTGGAAATGAAATAGTAGATTATGAAAAATTTAAGACAATGACATATGCTCTAAAAGATGGAAAATAGGGAAAAAGATGTGATTTAGTCATTGAAAAGATTCTAGTGTATGAGTTCATGAATATTTTTTCGTGAAAAGATTATTTACAAGTATGCAAGGCATACACATAGAGCTCAACGACTAGATTTGTAATTCAAGTTGTGCAAGGATACATTTCCACTGGATACCATTTTTTTAGTTGTAGACTTCACAAAGAACTACACACTACAACCAAAAAATGAGGTGCAAGTAAAGTATTATACTTCTCAATAGGTTTCCATATTTGTTCACATAACATTCATGCATTCACCTACAAGTATAGAGGATGATAGGAAGATTTTGAGGATGTACCATTTTTACATCAACAATGATCGATCACATTCTATAGAGTTTGTATAGGGTTATTTTCAACTATTTTATGGATATTTGGCTAAAAGGGGCATCACATATCATCAGCATGTTATTTGGTCAGACAATTGCAAATCTCAATTCAAGAATGCACAGATGTTCTATTGGTTGAGCAGGATGCATAGGTTGTGTAGAATTCAATATATGTGGAATTTCATAGAGGCTGGTCATGGAAAGGGAGAACAAGATGGTGTAGGCACATGTATCAAAAGAGCTTTAGCTCATGAAGAACTAAAGTAAAAAGATGGAGCAATATTGATAGATGCAAAATGCATTGTCTAGTAGTGTAATGCTACAATGGGTCCAGGTAAGGAAGGTGAGTCTACAGTTCATATAATTTTTTGGTTGATAGATAATACTAACATTGCACCCTATCAGGATTGTTGCACACTACCAGGATCCAATGAGTTGCACTCTTTTAGAAGCTCTGATGCAGGTTCATGGAGTATCCACACATGAAAAATGGCATGCTATTGTCCATCATGTGTAGAGGAAAATTGGGATGACTGTGAGTTGACTGAATGGGTGGACAAATGGGATATACGAGTTTTGGACCCAATTGACACCTATTGTCCCCCACAAGCACTAGAAATGGTACAGATGGATTTGTCTATTAAATTTGACCACTTGTCTGATCTAGTGCAACCTAGTAATATATATATTTATATATCTTTGTAATTTCAATATGTAACTTTATAACTTTTACCTAAGTATTTTTTGAATTAATGACTGCATTTTGTACATTTGTCATTATAGGCCATATTTTTGCTATTATTGCACTTGAAGACAATGAAGAAGGGATAGATTATTATTTGTGTCAATGTGTCCAAGCCAAAAAAAAATTTGATCACTCGGTTATAGATGGTGAAGGTTTAGAGTACCATGTCAGTGTAGTGGTTGTAACTGGCACATGGCTTAGATGATATTCTATGAAGAACCATAACTTGTGGTTATTCAAGGATTAGCAAACAGAGAGGAAGATTCTTCATTATTCAAAACTTGTTGTTGCATCAAATTTCCACTTGATAAAATATGGTGGAAAAACACATAATAAGATTCTTTGAAAAGTTTGTGAGTTAGACCACAAGGCAATACTTGAGACATTAAAATGTAGAGTAGATCTAGTTGGCTCATCAGATTGAATAGGGAGAGAGGGAGAGAAAGAAAGAGTGATCAATTGGATCCAAATACAATGTTGCAACCTCTCCCCCAAGACTGACCACATGAAAATGTGGACCTTATCGTTATGATGTGTAAGTGATGAGATAAGTTTTAAATCATAGATTTTATGTTTTTATTTGGTTAGAATCTAGATACATTATTTGAATTTATATTAGATTCTTTAATAGGACCCATTTTTAGATTAGTCATTTGAATTTGTTGTTCAGATCAAAATATAATGAAAGAACATGAAAATTGTTAGAATGTGAATGCTTTGTGATGTAAATTCATGATTGTGTGCATGTAACCAGAAACTTCAAATTGGCGAAAGCATGGATACAATGGTGGAAGTTTCGAAGACTCATCAAGCCATGTTCAATAAGCCACTTGATCATTGTTAGAAGCTCAAACAAATAATTCTTTGCATTTGGAACATTGTTACCAATAATGATATTATGACTAACATGCTTTTATCTTTTTATAACAATTAGGAGGAATCTAGTGGTTCAAATGCTAAAAGTGAGTCTGCTAATAGAGGGGCATTTAAGGGTAGAAGATCCAATGGTAGAGGAAGGTCTAGTCGAAGAGGGCCTAGTGTGTTCATTGGTAAGTGCTTTACTTGTAACCAAGTAGGACATCAGTCCTTTAGATGCCCTAAAAAGAACAAACAAGGATATTACATTTATTTGGTTATGTTCCTTCTTACAATTTTTATTGCCTTATGTGTTTTGGGTTCAGATTTGAAAACAAGACACTCTCATGTGTCCTTTCTTAAATTATTGATGTAGTGTTGGAAAAAATAATTCTTTCAAATTAGTTTCTTGTAGAGTTGATCAATATGAAATATAGTTAGTATGTTCTAAAAAAAGTAAGAGAACCTAGAAATGATGCCTCTTTTTCTCCAAGTTATCTTCATTCCTCTAACAACGATCTCAATCTCAGCAGTAAAGATAATGCACAGTACAAATCTACTCGTGCCATCTATTATTATTATTTCTAAGAAAGAGATGGAAAAATAAAAGTAATCCAACAAGAAGTAAAATAAAAACAATTGAAACAATCAAGGGAAGTTAGCCATGTGTGACCTTTATATACTTCGCCACAACCTTATAAATATATATATATATATATATATATATTGTTGCCTTATGAGTACCCTCTTTTAAGAACCTCTTCACCTTCCATGTGACCGCGGTCTATTCCTTAACTTCTATCACACTCTAAACATGTTCTCTTTTAACGCCCTTGCATTAATTAAATAATTCATTATTATTATTATCATGTACTTAATGTTTCTTTTAATTTCCCATGATCACTTGCTATTTTAACTAGAGAATTTGTTAACTTTTAACCTAGAAACAATTTCCAATTCCTTTTGAATGTTTTAAAACTTAATCAAAGTCACTATTTTGCACATCCACATAATAGTCACAGTTTTTGAAACTTTTATCTAACAATTATACTGATCTCTTTAATGAAGAGGATCCATTTCATGAGATCAAGGACCCTGAGACCATGAAATGGCAATGATTAACCTTGTATTATATAAATCTAACATTTTATACACAAAGAAATGGATGGGAATGTGAACAAGCTAAAAAGAAATCTTGGTCTACTTGGGGGCACAAGGCAATAGATATTCTTCCATTTTAGAATTAATAACTTAGCATTCTTATTTTTGAATTTTCTATTTCAAATGAAATTGATTTGAATCATCAATCTGCTGATGCTTGTATTTTTACTATTTGAATTCAATTCTTGCACAATATTTATGATAGACGTCTAACCAAATTTTAAAAAATAGATGTAACAAGGGTCAATACATTATTCATGCTTAGTGTTTCCTTTGATAGAAGAACATAGGTAGGGATAAATATGATGAACTTTTCCTCTTAGAATTTATTTTTCTTTGAGCCTGTGTTTCTATCCATTTGGAGTTAACTTATTTCCATCATGAATTGTTATTCTGATTCATACTTTACTATATATTTTATTGTTCAATGATGGTGAAACTTGTAAATTAGTGAATGACCTAAGAGTACATTGATGGAGGTTAGAAATAAGTGATCAAAGCTTAAATATCATTGCCTTGAAGCCAACCAACATGGAAGAAATTACCAGTAGTTGTTGCTTCTTCTTTTTTGTAATACACTATAACTCTACAATAGGATTTTGATTTTGCTATAGTAAATGGTAGTTCTCACCGTTGTTTAAAATTAGTTTATGTTTATTATCCTTAGTAGAGATGAGTTATTTTTTTATAGGAATGATTCAATTTGAGGTTGAAATAATTTTAGGATTTTCTTCAAGTGTGATACTCTATCCAAGAGATGTAGAATTAACTCAATAAAAATTGTCTTGCTTGAATAGAAAACATCTCTTAGTGAAACAAAGATTATGCGTTCCCTTTCACCCTATGGCCAACATCAAAGTTTGAAAAATGGATGATTTTAGTGGGTATTGTTTTAGAATCTATTATAGCATTAGTCTCTCTTACTTGGGTATAAGAGGAGGTAAAAACTATTGAAAGAGTGCAATGGTGTTCAAAAGGTTCATTATTATTTTTTCAGCATTTGGTGTCTTTACTTGCTATAATGATTTATGAGAAATTCATTCAACAATTAGATTAAGCTTCTTAGAATTGTTGTAGTAAATTACCACATGTCATCTACATCAGGCTCTAAAAGGGCTGAACTGTTTCCATATTATATGAAATTTCATTGTTAAGAGAAAATGATAGATGTTTTACCATGATTCTTGGATCAAATTTTCCAACAAAAATGTGGCTAGTCTAGAACCAAACTAAATTGTAATAGGCCTAAAACATTGATGAGGTCTATGTTAGTCTTAGAATGGTTTTGACATTTGGGTGCCAACACACATAACCACTTTCTACATTGAATCCAAGTACACTATGTGTGCTAAGTCAGAATTCCAACAGGTGTCGAATGATCTTTAGGTGCCAAGAAATCTTTAGGTGCTGAGTGAAGATCAAGTGCCAAGCATGATACAAAGGTTGAGTAATATTTAGGTGTCGAGTCATAGACGATGTCGAGCAAGATAAAATCACTACAGGAGTTGAGTAAGCTAGTTTTCTTATATGTGTCAAGCATCAAGAATTAGAAAGTGTCGAGTAACATAGAATGCACATATGAGTTTGAGAAGGCACAAACTCAGATGTAAACCATTTTTATGGCCAACTTGTGATGAATCTCAAAGGATCTAAGTGATAAGATTGAATCTTTTATATTTCCTATGCAATCTGCATGTAGCCAATAAGAAGAATGGACAAGGAATGAGTGGGAAATAAAGATTCAATATGGATCATAGATCCATACCTAACCTTAAGTCTTCAAAAGTATTTATAAGGAAGATGAAATCTCATTGTAAATAGAGAGAGAGAGAAAAAGAAGTGTATGGGGAAGATATAGTGAAATTCAGAGTGAAGAGTGAAAAGACTTAGAGGAAGAGAGCAACAATTAGATATTTAGTTGATTAGAACAAAGCAAGGGATACAAACATATATCAGATCTTAGAGAATCAAGATCAGAGAGAGCAGATCAAGTGCCTAAATTCAGCAATCAAGGATTGTAAGCTATCAGGTTTATTATACCTAATACTCTCTAGCAATTGTATTAGAAAGGAAATCCTATGTTGATAGGTTAGCTTAACAGCTAGGTTGTTGATCCTTTGAAGAGGTGATTAAATCCTTTAATAGGGTGACACTTAATGAAAAGTGTTTTTAAATCGTTTAACCAGGTCACTATTGATACAGTGTAAAGCCTTTAATAGGGTAGGCCTTTCATAGGGCAAACCATCGAAAGTGGTCAAAACAATTATTGTATCAGTGATTTTGTGGGTATCATCCCCACCCCAGTTTTACCTTCTTATTCCTAGAGGGTTTCTGGGTTACCCAAATCTAGTGTTATGTGTTGTTGATGCATGTGTTTACTTCATGTTCATTTCATATGTTTACATGCATGCAATTTACTTTTAGTTAAACATTTTAATGGATAAATTGTAATACTTATGATTCCCCCCCCCCCGCTCAGAAGCATTCTTCCCATTTGAATATTCCAACAATTGGTATCAGAGCCCAAGTTCTCACAAGGTAAAGCATAACAACTTGGAGAAAAAGGTTAGAAGATGGAGGTCTTCAAACTTGGGAAGATAATATAAAATCAAGTGATTGATGTTCAACTTGCTCTACACAAATTGGAGGAAGCCAGAGAAGAATTACAAAAATCCTTAAAAAAAAGGAAGGATATAGCCATAGCTGAAAATGATACAAACTACAAGGAGATTGATACCACAAAAGTGTTTTCCAATGGTGATACTAAAGTGTTTGATGCAACAATAGCAAAATTGATGGAAATGAATAAATCTCAAGTAGAAGAAATCAAAATCTTGAAGATTGAACAAGAATCACAAGCCATAATGCTTTTTGAAGTGACTGAACAAAAGAAAAGGTCTATTGAAGAAAAATCCATGATAGAAGATGACAAGAGAAATCTTACAAATAGATTGGAGGAAAATACAATTGAGTTTAAAAGAATCTCAAACATGTAGCTAGAAACCTTAAGCCAGATGATGAATGCACATCATGAGTTGAATATGAAGGACATTGAGATCTCTACACTGAAGATACAAAATGAACAATTGTAGAATGATTTGAGAAGAGAAAAGAAAATTTCAAAGGGCTTCAATAAACCTAATGAAGCCATCAAGTACTTTGAGTAGTTATTAAAATTCCCAAGGTCCAGCAATGACACTCAAGGATTAGGATATACCAGCACTGAAGAAGGAGAGTCATCCAAGACTGCAAAAGAAAGGGACAACAAAGGTAAGAACACCAAACCTACCTATCATTTTTGTGGTAAGAAAGTACACATTTCTAATGTGTGTAGGAGCAATAATGCCCATTAGCATGATAACCCTAAGAGTGCAAGCTATTGTCATAAGTGCAAGAACCAAGGACATCAAGCACATGAATGTAGAACTAGGACTATCAAGACACCAAGATTTGGAGGTCACTACTACAATTGAAAAAAGTATGGACATAGAGCCTTTGAATGTATATCAAAGCCCATGTGGACATCAAATCAACCAGCAAATACAACAGGAAATTGAAATCACTACTGTTGGGATTACAACACCAAGTATAGCTATCATTATTGTTAGGAATATGGACATGTTCCTAAAAATTGCATAAGGACACATTTCAGAGGAAACTACAGCAGATGGTTGAGTCAAATCACATGTTTTAGTTGCCTAAAGACTGGTCATATTAGTAGGAATTGCCTAACAAGGCACCAAGTTCTAAGTTCAACAAAGGGAAGGAAAAGGTAGGAATTGAACACATCAGAGGAGAGATGAATAAGATATGGAAGAAGAAAAATGAGTGTAGCACATCAAGTGAAGGGATCACTTCAACCAATGGGTCAAGTGATCACATTTCATCAAACTAAGCATGAATAGGTGTATGGGACTGATATAAAAAGTTATATCATACATCAGTCCCAAGACAAAGAAGGATTTCAAAAAAGAAATCAGCATAAGCAAAGATGCCAAGTCAAAATTTGAAGTTCTTGCAAATACTGTTGTGTCGTCCTCAGATGCTGAGTAAAGCCCCAATGCACGTTGAGTTTCTAATAGCAACTGAGTTGAGGGTTGATGCCAAGTTGAGAAATGTCAATTGAAGTTGACTCATGTTGAAACCTTCAAGTGCTGAGTTTACAACTATATACACACTAAGCATTTAATGCTATGTTTTGAAGGGTATAAGGTCAACTTTTGATCATTTCTCGACATTCAAATGTAGAGAAAAGACAACAAGAGCACATGAGAGATCAAAGAAATGCATCGAAGCCATTTGCACAAATTTCAACAGTGATTCAGTATAAATTTCATCGATCAAAGGTATTTATCAAGCGTCGAGCTATGCAGTCTTAAAGTTTTAATCTTTTAAAACCCTAGATTGGTACAATGGCTTCTAGTTCTAAGAACCCCAAGGGAAAAGAAGCTCATGAGGTTCAGTTGGTCAGTAATGAGGTTAAACAACCCAAATTTAGGCCAATTCTAGAAGTTTCCTACAAAAATGACCCTATTGGCGCATTATTCATTATTCCATCCAAAGTAGTCATGGTGCAAGATGTACATAAGTGTTATAAATGCAAAATTGGTGCCATAGGTGATCTTGAAATATTCCATGCCTATGAAAAACTATGCAAGAACAAGATTGTGAAGGATGAATTCCAAATAGTTGAGATAAAGGGTTTTACCAATGCCCTAGTTTACCCTATAGGATTCAAAACTGAATGGATACAAATTGTTTTAAGAAAAATTCACAATGGTTGTTTTTGGCTGGAAAAAGGTCTAGTGAAGATTACAAAAAGGATAGTACATAGGGTTATAGGTTTCCAACCCTAGATTGAACTAAGACCCTGCACAGTGATTCCAAAGAGATCATTGAAATGAATACAGGTGCAAAATGGAATAAGAGGGGTATGACTATTGATACTATCATTGATCCTCTTCCAAATTTTGCTATGAGAATAATATCCCACAAATTCTATCAATCTAGTAGATTGAATAGTGTTCCATGCATAGCTATTGATGTGGCCTACAAATTGGTAAAGAGATATCACACATATGATCTGTTAGAACTTTTTTTGCAACAAATAAATGAAAACCTAGGAACAATAAGGAGATCAAAAGGTGCTCAATGCAAATTCGGTTCAGTTCTTATGTGTATATTATTTTATATTATGGAATAGTTTCCTTCTATAGGAAAGGTAAATTGGAATCCTAACAAAACAATAATTACACAAATCAATGAGTTCATTGATCAGATGGGTGACATCTTTGAAGCCCATATGACAAGCTATTTTGATGATTTCAAGAAATCCATGAAGCAAAGGGTAAGAATACCAATTTCCTTAGTGGAAAAACATATCAATGACATATGCTTCTTAGTTGATATTGATTTTTCCTATATCCAAGCAGCAGTTCCAAGGGTGAGATGGCTAAGGCCATTTGGTTATGAACTAGATGTGGATGAAGCATCAGCACCAATCACTACATTGCTTGTAGAAGAAATAGATAAGTTTGCCAAGCCTTTTGGCACATATGATGTTGTTAAATCCAAAGTTGAAACAGAGTTAAAGATTGCCTCCATAATGCAGAAGAAAGATAAATTGGTGAAGAAAATAAACAAGAAATTTGGTGAAGGAATTGAGGTGGAAGCAGAAGATGATGATGATGATGATGATGAGGATGAACAAGGGCAAGGCCCAATGGAATTGACTCAAGGCCTAGGTGAAGATAAGGAGGAAGGTGTTGAGGAAGATGAAGCCAAGGAAGCAACAACCCAAGCCAAGCTAAAGAAAAGAAAGGCAATAGTATAGCCTCCAGCCCAAACCAAACCGAAGAAGGGTGCTAAGCGAACTCAAGACAAGCCATAGATACCAGTCACAAGGGCTACCACAAGGGCATCTTCAAAAAAGGCCAAGGAACAAATTGAAAAGAAGAAGAAGGCCATTGAATAGACTGGTGAAGTGTAGAGGAAAAGAAGAAAATATGTAGCACAACCAGATTCTAATGAGGAGGAGAGAACAAAGTCAGAAGATATCAACCAATTTAGAGTGGTGAGTCATCCTCCAAAATCAGCCATAGATAAAATTTGTGAGAATATTAAGAATGTAGATTTTACTGATTTGAAAAGTATTGATTTCAACAAGCTAATTAAAGAAGAGAAAAACAAAATAGAGGAATCAATATATGCCATGATGGTTGAATTTAAGTATACACCTCTAGAGCTAGAAAATACCATGCCTAGAGAATTATATGAGATAATTGAAAACAAATGGCATTATTATCTATAAATTGAAAAGGAGATAAGAGAATCTACCTTAGCATAGGTGATGCTTGACCTAACAAGAGGTCAAATAACAAAGGCTAATAAGAAATATAGTGGCAAGTTCACACCAAAGTATAGAGCCTTTATCATCCTACAAAATAAAATTGAAAATGTTGTCAATAAGTCAACAAAAATATGGAAGTTGATATATGGTTTGAATACTATCAAGGATGGAGAAGAAGATCCCCTTGAGGGACAAAACACTAAACATGAAGATAAAGCAGAGCCTAGTGAGAAAGAGGAAGTAGAAGAAAAGATTATAGAAAAAGGAGAAGAAGAGAAGAAGGAAGACGAAAAGAAAGATGAAGAGGAGAGAGAAAAAGGTGAGGAGAATGAGACACAAAAACAAGATGAAATGGCAACAACTGAGCAGGAGCAGCAACAAGACCAGAGTGTGCAAGACACATAATTGCCACCTTCTAGCCCTCCTCATGTAACCATCACACCCGTAGACACTATAACTATAAAGGATGTTCCTAACACTTCTGCTCAAAACATCAATCCTTTAACTATAGAGGATCTCAAAAAGATCCTTGACCAATCCACACAACAAGAAAAATTATGTAGTGATCTAGTATTGGTCAGTGTAGATGAATTACAAAAGGTAGTAGCTGACATAGTTAGAGATAAGGTGAATTCATAAGAACTAACTTCCATCATCTCTACAGCTACTTGTGGTCAAATTCAAATGCAAATAGTTGTTACATCAGGAACAGTTGAGACCACAGTGTAGAAGCTGAATGCAAAAGGAGACAAAGAAACAGAACAAATAGGACAAACTATTACATTTGACCCTACAACACATACACAAGGTGCACCTCCTCACATTTTTATAATTGACCAAGGTAGTAGATAGAAGGAGAAGGAAGTAGAGAAAACCCCTAAAGAGTAGGAGGCAATACAAACATTGATAAATTTTCCTACCTCAGGGAATCCTCCGAAATAGCCAAAAAATGATGCAATGCCACCTCAAATGTCAGCACTAGGATCAAGTACTACAAAATTTGCAAGGGTGCTTCACTATGGAGACCCTGAATTAGATGAAGAGATAGTCATACCTAGTTATGACTCAAAAACAATAAGCATTGATCAAATCAATGAGGTGCAGGAAGCATTAAATAGAAGAAAGAGGCAAGAGATACTCAGGAAGGAGTATAAACAAAAGAAAGTATTACATGAAATTAAGGACATCTTTATGGATGCCTTCAGCTTGTAGTCACTAGATGAGACAAAGCATATAATGGAATAATTGTTAGATATTGTTGACCAGGTGATAAATGAAGACCAAGAAACTAATGCAAAACTTATGGAATGGTCTGAAAGTAAATTCCAAGGGAAAGTAAATCAGAAAATATCAAGTGAAATTGCACTTTCCTAGGTTGAATTAGCAAAGATGATTGACAGAGTGAAAAAGGTACTTGAGAATATATTCTCATTGTACAAAAAGCTATGACTTTTCATACTTCACATAGGAGACAAACCAAAGAATAATGAGCCTAGAGAGGAATCTAAAGATTTCAAGCATGCAACTATCAAAAAATCTAGCTCAAAGTGAGAAGCACTTTAATCAAATGCTTTACACCCAGAAAGAAGTAGCTATGTTGATAGAAAAAGAGGCCACCATTAGGGCCAAACTGATACAACTCCAATCTTCCATTACCCCACATTTGGAAGTACTTTATAAAGAGCAAGCCTATGTTGAAACTGTTCTCAAGAAAGATCCTAATGTTTCTACTTTAGATGGTCTTGTTCACCCTGCTGCACAGACTACCATCTAGCACAAGTCATTGGAAATTGCTTTGAATAATTGGCATGCAACTCTCAAGATGATTATGGAGGTCAATAGTGCATTTTTGGTGAAATATGGTCTTAACCCTTAGTACCCTTTAACATTTGTGTCAAAAAGGGGGAGATATAACAAAAAAAATGGGGAGAATAAAAAGGGGAGATATAATAAGGGAGATATAACAAAGGGGGAGATACATTGTATAACACAGGTATAGAGTACAGAAATAGGGCACAACTAAAGAGTATCAAATTTATCAAAATTTTGTTTATAGGAATGAATGGCACAATCAGCTCAGGGGGAGTTATAAGAATTTTAAGGTATATTGTTCCTTGCAAAACTTTTGAACAATTTTTTGAGATTTTGTTCATACGCTAAACAAAATGAATGATGTACCCATAAGGTCAAATAAATAATTTTTAGTTAAGCATTTTTGCCACTCATTTCAAAGGGGGGAGATTGTTAGTCTCAGAATGGTTTTGACATTTGGGTGCCAACACACTTAACCACTTTCTACATTGAAGCTGAGTACACTATGTGTGTCGAGTCAAAATTCCAACAGGTGCCGAATGATCTTCAGGTGCTGAGCAATCTTTGGGTGCCAAGTGAAGATCAAGTGTCGATCATGATACAAGTGTCGAGTAATATTTAGGTGTTGAGTCATAGATGATATCGAGTAGGATAAAATCACTATAAGAGCCAAGTGAGCTAGTTTTCTTATATGTGTTAAGCATTAGGAATTAGAAAGTGCCAAGTAACACAAAATACACATATGAGTTTGAGAAGACACAAACTCAGATGTAAACCATTTTTATGGCTGACATATGATGAATCTCAAAGGATCTAAGTGATAAGATCAAATCTTTTGTATTTGCTATGCAATCTGCATGTAGCCAATAAGAAGAATGGAGAAGGCATGCAACCAATAATAAAAGTGCAAGGAATGAGTAGGAAATAAAGATTCAATATGGATTGTAGATCCATACCTAACTTTAGGTCTTTGAAAGTCTTTATAAGGAAGACAAAATCTCATTGTGAATAGAAAGAGAAAAAGAAGTGTATGGGGAAGATATAGTGAAATTCAGAGTGAAGAGTGAAAAGACTTGGAGGAAGAGAGCAACAATTAGATATTTAGTTGATTAGAAAAGAGCAAGGGATACAAACATATATAAGATCTTAGACAATCAAGATCAGAGAGAGTAGATCAAGTGCTTGAATTTAGCAATCAAGGATTGTAAGCTATCAGGTTTATTATACCTAATACTCTCTAGGAATTGTATTAGAAAGGAAATCTTGTGTTGATAGGTTATCTTAATAGCTAGGTTGTTGATCCTTTGAAGAAGTGATTAAATCCTTTAACAGGGTGACACTTAATGAAAAATGTTTGTAAATCCTTTAACCAGGTCACTATTGATACAATGTAAAGCCTTTAATAGGGCAGAGCTTTCACAGGGCAGACCATTAGAAGTGGTCAAAATAATTATTGTTGCAATGATTTTGTGGGTATCATCCCCACCCAGTTTTACCTTCTTATTGTTGGAGGGTTTCCGGGTTACCAAAATCTAGTGTTATGTATTGTTGATGCATGTGTTTACTTAATGTTCATTTCATATGTTTACATGTATGTAATTTACTTTTAGTTAAAAGTTTTAATGGATAAAGTGTAATACTTCTTATTCACCCCCCTCTCTCAGAAGAATTCTTCCCATTTGAATATTCCAATAGTCTATTGAGAATGTTCAATGTAAAATTTAAAAAATAGTATAAATTTCTTTTAGGAAGATAGTTTTGAAAAAGTTTATTTTGACTAAATCTAATGAAGTAACTATGTGAAGGATAGATGTAGTAAAAGAAATAGTTGACTATTTTCATATCATACGTTATCTATATTGGTCTATTAGGCATAGAGTGCAATATATATCTAATGTATTGATTCCATAAAAAAAGTAATCCCAAGAAATAACACTAAAAGTAAAAGTTGGTAGTTTAAGTTTAAGAAATCTATAACACTTGCTAATATCTAACCTAGCAATAAAATTTCTAGTGGAATTTTCTTTGATAGACATAAAAATATAAATTTTTCAACCTTGTCCCCTTAGTGAAAATGCTCAACAATAGAAGCAAGAAAGTTAGGGGTAGTTTCAACATTTTATTTCTCCAACTTTGCATCCTTTTTCTTAAAGGATTGCTAAACTATAGCTGTAGGAAATGGTTTGAAATTGAATCTGTAATTCCCCAATTGTATGAGGTTCAGTAATTGAAATCTATTTTTTTAAGTAGCATGGTATTTGACATGTAGTTATTGTGCATGTTGATGTATCTCTTCAGCCGAATGTTGATTTTATTTTTACTAATTGGAAACAATTCTTCAGATAAGATTTGAGCTTTTCTTTACTTTATGTCAAGAAAATGAAGCAATTAGCTATCTTTCATTAGCCAAGTCAATCAAGTTACTCCTTAGACCATTCAACCACCTTTCCCAATCTATACAGCATGTGGGAAAATGAAAATGTAGCAGTTTTGAGCCAAAAAACTAGTAAATTTTATTTAAATCAGCAAAAGTCTATACATCAACCAACTTGTTCTATTGGGAAGGTTGGATCATACATTTATAAGCATGTTTGACCAATCAATTGCCTAGGGAATAGTTATAATCGGTTCAAACTCCTTCATTAGCAATATGCAACTTTTAAGCAAAAATTTCTTTGCAACTTTTTATCGCATTTGAAATTTTTATTGAGATTGACTACCTAGAACCTCTAAACTATTCTAGGACCCTTATTAACCTCATCTAAGGTGTTTCCACCTATTACCTAATTACTTAATGCTCTATAGGCTTTGGAGACTCATGGTTTATAGAATTGCCAAATGAGCCTCAAGCCTTTACAAATGGCCTTATAACATCATTAAATTATTCCTAACATCCTAAAACCTTATTGTCTTGCTCATGAATCCTTCAGGAAGGTGGTGTAGTGCAAGATCCTTGTGGAATGCTCTATGATGACTTTTGTGCTATTGGAGGGCTACTAATTTGTCATATAGTCTTCTCCTATCAAAACAAATGGTTCTAAGGTCTTCTAGGCCTTTTTCAAGCTTGATTTTAGCATTTTTTATTATTTCTTGCAATTTGACCCTATTGTGTGAACCCTTGACAACTTTGGTATTTTTATAAACTGGCTGATTCATGAGGTCATAGGAATCTAGTAATTTCTTAAGGTCCTATTAGGAGTCTTAGGAGATGTTAGTATCTTTAGAGGTCATAATAAAGTCATAAAAAGAAAATAAGTTGCATAACTAGAACAAGAATGCAACATTTATGCATATAATAAGGATTATTATTTGTAATGGTTCCCTCCAATAGTCACAAAATTTGAAGATTAGTTGGACTATTTCTTGTAAAAAGACTATTTTTCAGTACATTGTACAGACTGTATGGATTAGGGGGCCTAGAGAATTAGTTTTTATTGAAGGTTTCTGAACCACCTTTCAAATGAGCCTACTCTAAGCTCTTGAAACATTGGGAGGTGCAAGATATAAGGCTTTTTGTGAAAGTTGCTTTCAAACCCTCACTTACTAGGGTTTTGAATAAAAATGTTGATTTCTCCCATTTCCATTGTTGGAAAATTCTGATTTTTGGTGGAATGGGAGGTTGTCATATGTACTTTATGATTTTGGTGGTTTCTAGGCTGGAGATGATGGTGGATGTATGAAATTTGCATTAAAGTGTTGGCATTACCATGTGACAACTTTGCTACATTATGAAACTCATGGATTTTCATGCCTTGGGGTTCATGCCAGTAAGTGAAACTCTGGAATCTACCTTCCCTTGTCATTATCTAACTATTTGATGCTTTGGTTTGGTCTTTCCCATTGGATTTTTGGTACTTCTTTCATTAAGGTGACCTAATTGAAGGAATTAGGCCGGTAGAATAGTCCAACTTTGGATGGCTTGTAATTGGTGTCAACACTTGTCCTTTTGGGGATTTAACAAATTCCATAAAGGGTATTTGAAATACCAATTAATTCATGAGGTCCTTTGGAAAATATTGTATTTCTTGCACATTTTTTCTTTGGAAGGGCTAGTAGCCTAAAATGTTGCATTATCTGGATAAAGTTAAGAAATTTGAGTTTTGTTGTTGTTTGGCCATGATTCCTTGGTATTAGTGTCATGGTGAACCCCTTAAACATGTTGATTAACCTTATTGGTGATAATTCACCACTCTTGGGTGTTGAGTCAAGTTGTTAAGTGTCAAGTTATATGGATTAATGCTAATCCATTAGTATTGTCTTTGTGTCATGGTGTAGAAGTTTTGGGTGTATGTCTATCCTTTTGGATTGAAACCAACATTGTGCTTAACATAACCTAACCTCTACATCAGCTTATAACATCATGAAATTATTACTAACATCTTAAAAACTTATTGTCTTGCTCATGAATCCTTTAGGAAGGTGGTGTAGTGTAGGATCCTTGTGGAATGCCCCATGATGACTTTTGTGCTACTAGAGGGCTACTAATTTGTCAATTAGGTCTCTTAAGACACCTTGGAAGAATTAGGCATTGGGAGTTTGGTCTATCCAAGTGAATGGTTAAATCTAATTGAATACACATTATATAACTCATAAAAGTCTTATTTAACCCTTGGTTAAGGCCTTTTCATATTTGGAGTTGTTTTGAGTCATATGGAGTTTGTAGGTGTTTTTGGAAACTTGGATAACTTGATTGCTTGAAGAAGTTTGGAAGTGGAGTTAGTCTTTTGGATCCAAAGGTGTGGAGTTCAATGGGTTAAGCATTTTGAATGATTATCCTCTAATTAAAGATTGAGTGGGTTGGTTCATTGTTTTAGTCACACTTGAGGAAGATATAAGGGCATTGTTTCAAAGCAAAGGGATAGTTAGTTGTTTCTACATCAAATCATTGGTTGACCACTGACCTCTGCATCACTTAAGTTGCCATATCTACTTATAGTTGAACAAACTATATCATTCATTCTCTACATAAATTGTGCTAATTCTTCATTTGCAGGTCACCAAAGAAGAGCGCTAATAACATCGAAGCACCTAATCTCTCAAAAACACCCAACTTTAAAGTTCTCAAACCCCCAACAACTAATTTGCATAATTGTTACCAACATTTCTAATAAGGATAATCCTAGATTTCTCGATCAAACTCCCAAACTTTGTAAAGGGCCACACTATCTTTTCACCTCTTTAGACACCCTTTAACAACCTCTTGGAGATTCCAAAAGATCAAACTCTAACTCTATTCTAGCACCAACTAACACCCACTTTGAGTCACAGAATTAATTGCCTAGATTACGCTGGGTTACAAAGGAACTATGAGTAAATGGGTTCACAGACCTAACTCCACCCCTTGTAACTCTTCTTCACATCCAATCAATCCTCCTACAAAATTCATCTAAGTCAAATCAATCAGTTTGGAAGCCTGAACCTTCTTTCTTCTTCAAATCTAGACTAGACATATAGTAATGTTCAATCTAGGGCTTGCTGGTAAAAATAGGTAACCTACACCTATAGTTCTAAATCTCTACCATCTTGAATTACCCTCTCCTAAATTGCATTCCCCAAAGTGGCATTGAAATCCCATATTGGAATTGCAAGTTAGGAGGCCATTTTGAAGAAACCCTCATATTTAGGGTAAATCTGACCAACCTCTACAAAAATTGATGTAACTTTCGTTGTAGATAAGATAAAGACTTAAAACCAAATGAAATGGAACACTAACTCAATCCTTTATCTAACCATACCAAACTTTTACTCCTACCAATCTATAAAAGCTTTAAACTATTGAAACAATAGAGAAAAAGGCAAAAATTCTGAGTTTTATTCAATGTTTGTTGTTCACTCGTCCATGCAATAGGTTTCTCCTCTTGTGGAAACATTAAATAGATGTACTCCAATGGTCAAAACCACTTATCAACACTAATACTAATCATTTTCAACACTAATCAACAAGAACACTAAAATATTGAACTCAATCATAACAAAAGATAGATTATTATACTCGAACTCGTGAAAAACACTAGCTCATTGGTCAAGTTGATCACATATAAGTATGGATATCTAGTATGGTTACATAGATTTGTGAATATTCTTTTTTTTGTACTTGGAATGAGGTTTTAATTTTCTCTACAACTCAAGATATTCCTATTTTACTAATTGATGTCCCCATTTTGTGCCATTACCTAGGGTTTCATCTATTTTCCCTCATATCTTGAGATTCCACCATGGGAAATTAATGACCCTTGGTAGAATTTGAGTTAAGAAAATGTGTTTTATGTTCCTTTTGGTTTTAGGTCAAAATAATAAGGTTGGAGAGAAAAAATTGATGCCCTAGGCATGCAAGATCCATGTGCATGCTTGAAATTCATAGCAACATCTTCCATAACTCGCTACAGAGAAGGTTTCAAGGCTTGAAATTTGGTATGTGATCATCTTAAATGATCTCCCTTATGTTCCAATTTCTAGATTGAATTTTTTCTCAAGGGGTAGGGTACTTCCTTTGTTAATGGATGCCTAATTGCCTACATTCCTAAGTGATCTTTAAAAAACTCAGTTGCTACATACTTCTCTTGAGATCCAAAGGATTTAGTATGTTGTAAAAAATAAAAAAGGGTATCCAAATCAATGATTCTTTTCTTTGGGTTGTGAGGAGATGTTTGTGATTTTCCATGTTCGAGGCTATAAGCCTAGTCTTGAGTTTGTGAAGCAACTAGCCAATGAAAGTTGCATAGTTTGAATCTAATTTTAGATTCATGTTAGTTTGGACCTAAATACACCCTTTCTATGCTTGGAAGTCACCCCTAGTCATTATTTGTATTTTTAGGGTTTTGTGTCAAATAAGCCTTGGAATGCCCTTAAGAGCAACTAGTGATTAGTTGTCTTTGTAATAGGTTTTCCTTGTGATTGGGGATTCCTAGGAGTGGTTGGGTTTCTTAGAAGGTTATAAAGGTCCTTAGGGTCATTAGGTTAATTTTTAGGCATCTAGGAGTTAAGATGCTAAAAATTGCAAAAAGTTGCAAAAGTTGTTAAAGCAAAATTGCGAAAATGCTGACAAATTTGCAGGAGTTTGGGAATTGGTGAAGAGATCAGCATTTGGAAATAAATATTTTACTATTTCTGAACCTTTTCCAAGTTTTACAATTGGAATCAAGTGAAAAATGTAAAAAATGCACTTTTTGTGCAAAGTTGCATTGTTGAAAGTTGTAAAAGTTTCTCAAATTTGCAACTTAGTGGAAAAAGGGTCATGGGATTGATCTGTCTGTTCTATTAGCTCTGAGTGGTTGGGTAAACCCTATCTCAAACCTTGTCCCATCCTATTGAGTGCTCAAACATTCTCAAGCATGCCAAACTAGAATGTCCCTAAGGGTCACTAAATGCCATAGGGCTATGATCTTTGACGGGGCATATCTCAAAGCTCGTGCAAGGTATGGATGCAATTCCAATTCCTATAGGACCATGTTGTGGAGACCTACAATAACCTTTCTCACTTTTTGTAGATCATACTCCATTTTTATTTTGTGACGCTGTCTTAGGTGATGCTGAAACTTGTAGTGTTGGCTAGTACAAAGTTACCAATTGCCAAATCTCTTTCACCTTTCATCATGGGATCAAACTATCTACTTTATTAGCTCTAGGTGCCTAGGTAAACCCTATCCACAACCTTGTCCCATCCTATTCAGTGCTTGAATGTTCTCGAGCATGCTGAATTGAAATGTCCCTAAGGGTCACTAAATGCCATAGGGCTGCAATCTTTGACAGGGCATATCTCGGAGCTCGTGCAAGGTATAGATGTGATTTTAGTTCCTATAGGACTATGTTGCAAAGACCTACAATAGCCTCTCTCACTTTTTATAGATCATAAACTATTTTAATTTTGCAATGCCATCTCAAGTGATGCTGAAACTTGTAGTGTTGGCCAATACAAAGTTGCTAGCTACCAAATCTCTCTCACCTTTCGTCATGGGATCAAATTGTCTACTCTAGTAGCTCTAGGTGGTTGGGTAAACCCTATCTCCAACCTTGTCCCATCCCATTCAGTGCTCAAACATTCTCAGGCATGCTAAACCAGAACATCCCTAAGAGTCACTAAATACCATAGAGTTGTGATCTTTGATGGGACATATCTCACAGCTTGTGCGAGGTATGGATGTAATTTCAATTCCTATAGAACCATGTTGTAGAGACCTACAATACCTCTCTTGATTTTTAGAGATCATACTCCATTTTGATTTTGTGATGCCATCTTGGGTGATGCTAAAACTTGTAGTGTTGGTCAGTACAAAGTTGCCAACTACCAAATCTCTCTCGCCTTTCATTGCGAGATCAAATTGTCTACTTTGTTAGCTCGAAGTGGCCAGGTAAACCCTATCCCCGACCTCCTCCCATCCCATTCAATTCTCAAACATTCTTGGGCATGCCAAACCAGAACATCTCTAAGGGTCACTAAATGCGATAGAGTTGTGATCTTTGATGGGGCATATCTCAGAGCATAAAGCATGGTAGAAAACTTGGAATAGTGCATGATTTGGGATTTGCAATTCATTTGGTTTGTGTTGTTACAATTGCTAGCATGTGGCATACAAATTGCTACTTCTAGGAGCTAATGAGATGGTGTAGTGTATTGTTTGGATTGGCAAGTGTTAATTGACAAGTAGGAATCCAATGAGTCCTAAGTGTTCTATTCATTCTCATGAGAGATGAGTTCATGCAAAATGCTACTCATGCAACATGGGTCAATGAGTTTGACTTAGAAACAACATAGTTGAATCTTGATAGAAATATCACAATTTGACATGTTGTGGAATATATATGTTACTTATCATTTAACAAGCTTAAGGGGATTACTAATGAATGGTTCATAAGGCACAACACTTGATGAAGCTTTTATAAATGGAGTTGCAAGAAGAGTGGTTTTAACTATGGGGGAAACTTTTTAGTTAAGTGCACTTGAGTTGGAGTAGTACTAGGATGGGTGACCTCCAAAGAAGTATTGGTAATTCACCTCTCTAAGAATCAGTTAGATTCAATGAGTGTTAAGTGTTCTATTCATTATCATGAGAGATCAATTCGTGTAAACCACTACTCATGAAACATGGGTCAATGAATTTGTCTCAAATACTACATAGTTAAATTTTGATAGCAATATCGCAATTTGACTTCTTGTAGAAATGTCTCCTACTTATCAATTAATGAGCTTAAGGGGAATTCTAATGAATGGTTCATAAGGTACAACACTTGGTGAAGGTTTTGCAAATTGTGTTGTAGGAAGAGTGGGTTTAACCATAGTGGAAACTTTATAGTTAAGTTTTCTCAAGTGAGAGTAGTATTGGGGTGGGTGACATCTTAGGAAGTCCATGTACGTCAACTCTATGAGAATCAACTAGATCTAATGAGTGCTAAGTGTTCTATTCACTCTCATGAGAGATGGGTTCTTGTGTCCCACTACTTGTGAAACATGGGATAATGAGATTGACTAAAAAATTACACACTTGAATTCCATTAGTACTATCACAATTTGACTTGTGAAAAAAGATCTAAGCCTACTTATCAATAACACAATTTTCTAAACCATTTGACCTATCCTAGCATATACATAGATATCCAATCTCCATGGTGATAGATATATTGATTTATGAGGTGCACACATACACAAATAGGAAAATTTGTGACAAGAAGAAAAGTATTTTTTAATAGGACTGGCTAGTATTCTAGACAAACCTCCTAAACCATTCAATTATATCCTTTGTCTAGATCATATTGAAACACACAAATATAACTAAGGAAATCATACCCCTTTTTGTTTTTTGTTTTTTTAATGATGTTCCTCTTGTCATGATTTTTGATTGATAAGGACTCAAGTCTATAGGGGGTTTGATTGTTTCCTTGTCTCTTAAGTTTTGACAATATTATCTTATGCATTTGATCTACTTTACAAAATTTGCACAAATGAGTTGGCACTACCATGTGGTAACTCTGCTGCATTATGGAATTTGCTAATTTACATGTCTTGGAGTTTGAACCAATAAGTGAAACTTTGGAATTTGCCTTCCCTTGTCCAAAACTAATCATTTGATGCATTAGTTTGGTCTTCTCACTATATATTTGGTACTTCCTTTGTTAAGGTGACCTAATTGGGGCAATTAGGCCTATATAATAGTTCAATTTTGGAAGGCTTGTTAATGGCTTCAGCACTTGCCCTTTTAGGGATATAACAAACTCAATAAATGGTACTTGGAATGCTAATTAGTTCTTGAGGTATTTTGGAAGATATGGTACTTGTTTCCTAACTTGTCTTTGGAAGGGCTAGTAGCCTAGATGTTGCATTATGAGAACAAAGTTATGAAATTTATGTTTGGGTTGTTTTTTGGCTATGGTTCCTTGGTTTTAGTGTTGGGATGAAGCCCTTAACATGCTGATCAACCTTATTTGTGAGAATCCACCATTCATGGGTGTGAAGCCAAGTTTGCTAGTGTAAAGTTGCATGGATTAATGACGATCCCTTAGTGTTATTGTTGTGTCAAGGTGTAGAAGTTTGGGTGTATAATCTATCTTTTTGGATTGACATCAGCATTGTGCTTATTGTACCCTAATCTCTGCATCATTCTACCTATAAAATTCTATCTTCTATAAGGTACAACATTGACCAATTGTGCATATAAGAAAATATATACATTGGAATACATGTGAATGCCCATTACAATTGGTATTCTATGATGCTACATCTAACATATGGAATTAATGAAACCTTGAGAATCCTATTAGGCTATACATCATAACTAAACCTTGGAATTAATGTAATGTATTGTTTTCAGTTTTAAATTTGTTATATGGTTGTAATAATAATTTATGATAAAATTTTAGATGCATAACATAGAAGGCAGGCTTTAACCATGAACAAGAAGATCATAAATCAATATGACAATGACATAAATTACAAATGATAAATTTTTTGCTATATGTAATAATTTATGTTTTGAATTGAAATTTTGTTTTGACTCTTGAAGTATGATTATTTCTAATATATATATGAGTTATTTAAAAAGTAAAATAGACTAGTAGTAAATTTAACTTGCTTGTAAATTTTGTGGCCTATCTACACCTAAAGGATCAAAGGCATCACAAGTCTCAATTTCAATAACCACAATATTACAAGAAATCCATCCAGTAATCTAAGAAATCTAGAGAGTAATTCTTCCTTGTATCCCCCTAGCAGGGAACCTAAGAGATCACATAACTAATAACGACAAAAGTGGAATAAAATTTATTCTATTTTTAACACAAAATTGAAGCACATACATTTCATTTTCAATTCTTCTAACATTAAATATATGCATATTCTATATTAACTCAACAACCAAGTTCTTATAGGTTCCCAAACATTAATACTAGAAACACATACATAAGTTCCCATAAGTAAAAACCATCATATTTATATGAACAAGATTTGATTATAAATAATTGAATCCATTATTACAATTAGATAGTGTAAAAATCACATAAGCATACCAAGGACAATCATCTTGATATACCCATTCTTCTTTATTGCAACTAAGAATGTGTACATATACATATTACAAGGAGCAAGTAATCATTATATATCATGTTTTCATATACTTCTAACATTTTTCTCCTCTAACATGATCTCTGTACAAAATGGATACATAAGTATTATATCATAGTCATGATACAAAAATATGATGTTGCAACATCTAGTCACACACAAAAAAAGATGTAAAATTGGAATGTGCAAAGAAAGATCATCCAAGGCTCTTGAAAAACTTTGGAAAAATACTCAATGGATAAAAGACTTTCCACCCAACCATGGAACCTTACTGCCCCACTTCCCTAATCTAGAAGATAACACAAAGCCCCACACCAAGTTAAAAAATAAGCAAGGGGATAAAATAGCTATTTTAACACTGATCAAGTTTATTGCCAATCAATATTGTATAAAAAAATTCAAACTGATTAGGTATTGAATTAAACTTGATAAAAAAATGATAGAGAAGGAAAATTTTAAACATGAACAAGAGCATAAATCATATGATGATGACATATTGGAAATGATAAACTTATACCTAAACAGTGATAAAGTTTATTGTTAATCAATATCCTATCAAAGTTTCAAACTGATTAGGTATTGAATTTAATGTCATACATGATCATATCTAATTTAATTTCATACATGAACATATCTAATTTAATGTCATACATGAAAAAACATATAATATAAAATGATAACCAATAATGTCGTGTACATTAAAAAACACATAATATATTATGATAACCAATAATGTCATACATTAACAAACATATCATATATTAACCAATAATGTCATAAGTCTAATAATGTCATGCATCAAATATAAAATGTCATATATACATCAAATGTATATCGAATATGTCCACTGATGTAAAATCTAACATATATGTTTGCTGATGCCTATACATGTACATGTACATGTCTATCAACTATATCTTCTCCTTCCCATGAGGGGAAGGAAACAAATCTCTAGAGGCTTTCAATCATCATGTGGAGGGAGACAGTGGTGATGATGAGGTCCTCCTCACATGCTCGCTTGTCCTCTTGTTGAGGCTCTTCTCTAACTCGAGTTGATACAAACAAAGTAGAAATGAATGAATAATTATTATACATTAAAATCAAATATATGTACACAAAAAATTGATTATTTTCTTACCGCCATCATATAGTCACTTTGCAAGTCCACCTCGAAGGCTTGTGGATGATCAATTTTGAAAAGACCATATAATAATTGAATCAATATAATCACTTATAAATAACATTAGAAATTTTGATACTAACTATTATAAACAACAACTAAAACCAAGAAAATTCTTTCATACCTCAATCAATGGCTGCGAACTAGCCATAGCTACAGCCACTCCACAATCAACAGAGTACTAGAGATGAGAAGGAGTTTCTAGTGTCAAGAGCTACATGTCATACAATACATGTTAAATTTAACATGAAACATGAAACAAATATAATCAAATGAATTAAATTAACATGAAAAAAATGTACCTCTACAAAGTTCGTGTCGTGTCTAGGCTCAGAGTTTGTAGCGAATGTCGATGGTTCTATAGAGAATTGATGCACATGCATAGTATTTTTTGTCAATCCTTAATATGATTACTTAATAAATATATGTATTGACTTAAATGATTAAATCAATACATACCTCTAGACTCATGTATGGGACAAAAAATGGGGCCAAGGGATCGCTACTAGGCCCACCAACACTCTGACCCTGAATTTTGAGCTATGTCAATAGGTGCTAATTAGTTAATCATTCACTATAAATATGAAATGTGATCAAATAAATAAATTATAATTGTAATTTATATGTGTGTCAATGCCAAATGTCTCATTTAGAAACTGATCAGTGCCAAGCCCATCATCTGCACCATCTCTAGCATGAGTGCCAAATGTGCATAAGGATCTACATGATGTGCACATGTGACCGTGACACATAGAAGGCTCCCCCTCAACTAATGAACTCATGCAATGAATGAGGGTCTACATCAAATAATTAATGGTCCCTAGAGTGTTCGCCTCTACTTGTTCCTTCACAACTGAAAGAATAGTCACATGCTCACCTTGTAGCTTGACCATAGGTGCCCTGACTACATTAGGGTCATGACATGCCCCTGGCCTCTCAAATGATGAACCCCCTACCTCTACACTAGGATTCTAATATATCAAAATAATTGGGGATCTCCCCAAGGAAAAACTCACAATACAATTTCTTTACAAAATACATGGGGAACTCATGATTGTTGCAAGGAGGGGCATCAAAAACCATCCACCATCTATCCCAAAAATTATTTCTAATAGCATCGTGTATGCACCAATGGATGGGGAACTATTTAGTATCCTCTCTAATAATATTTTATCCACTGGGTTTTCTAAATAATGCACATATTCTACCTTTTCATGTTTCTTTTTTTTTAACATCTTGATATGAAAATTTATTTGCATAATATTTTTTTTTTATCCCTCTTAACCTACCAAACATCTAACAGACCACTAACAGAAGCTATGTGGGCGCTAATGGATTCAAGGGATGATGCCAATTGAGTTCTCATTAAATTGGCTTGTCCACATTCTTTCAACCAACCAATGAGTCCTTCTAATTTAGTTTTTCCTCTTTCTACTTCATTTGTTATATTTTCTTGTGTGCCAGGAGGAGGTCTTGCAATTGGCTCAAGCTGCAAAATTTGTTGTTCTTCTTGTGGAGGCTTTTGGTTTTGATTTTCTTGAGGGTTTTGAGCTTCTTGGGGATTTTCCAGTTCATTATTGACATTTCTTGATAAGAAATCAATTGAAATATAAATAAATAAACAAATCCAAAGAAAAATTGTAAAAAACCTATGTAACAATATAAAAAATGTATCAAATAATGCAAAATGGAATTTAGATAACATACAGCCCAATCATGATCTCGAACTTTGACATCGAGGAGAGATATTTGCAAGGTGGGTGGTGAAAAGCTTGGTTTGCTACAATCTGCGTATGCACTGCTGCGAGGAGAAGTAGGAAAAATAAGTGAAAATGAATGGGCTGCATGTATGCAGACCATTTATCATATTTTTTCTTTTTCAAAAGCACATACACACTATAGCACATATGTGTTGTAGCTCAAGTTACCCAAGCCATAGCACATATGTAGTATTGAAAATTGAAAAAATATAATGTGTCACCTTTTTGGCACCACAACTTGGTGCACTTACCCATATATATGTGTGTGTGTGTGTGTGTGTGTGTGTGTGTAGAGAGAGAGAGAGAGAGAGAGAGAGAGAGAGAGAGAGAGAGAGAGAGATTTTCTTACTATACTCTCCCTTTGACATCAATGATAGAGGTAGTTTCAAAACTTATATAAACTTAAAAATTTTGAATTTCTACCTTTAAGACTATGGATTTCTATGTAATGTAGTTCCTATATTTCTTCTTCAAGATGGAGATTTCCTTGTCAAACTTATCCTTTACTACATATGATATTCTTATTAATGCACATGATCCATATGATGCAATCTCTATTACATTCAAATATATGTATCAAAAATATTCATATGATGCCTTGGCTGAAAGGCATTCATCCAACTATCTCTGCACATGGTCTATCTCTAAGGTAAGGTGATCTCTCAATTGCAAAAATATTTTTAGTACCTTTTCTTTCTATATCTCTAATAGCCCAATATCATCATGAATTTTGAGTATTCTTCTCTTCAAGTCTAGGATTTGTACATTAAGACTTTGTAGTTCACTAATAAGAGTCTTCAACTCTTCCATTTTGGTTCTTAGCTCATTTGAGATGCCATTAATAAAAGAATATGATAGGGTACATTTACCATATATTTCTTTTCCTTTTTTCAATCATCTCCTAAATTCCTTGATGCATGTGTCAAGAATATTTAATTCTTCTCTTATGTTCTCACAAACCTTCCTAAACATTTCAAAATCATGAAGAGTTTTTTCTTTAGTACCTACAACTTCTAATAATTTAGTAAAACCATTATCAAAATCTTTGTGTATTATTCACTCTTTTTTTCTTTTCAATGATTTTTATCAGGGATGATATTAACCAGCTTGATCATCACCATCATCCAATTCAGTTCCTGATAAAGTAGTCAATGTTGATTCAAGTGGTGATCTTGAAGAACTAGGTTCACTTGCATTCATTACCTTCTGAGGAGTCTTCATTTCATGTCTTTCACTTCTTTCTTCTTAATTTTGTATTGTCACTGATGTCTCAAATTATTTTCTCTCTATCTTTGATGTAAAGGGTGCTTGCTCTTTCTTTTTTACAACACATTTTAGTTGTGGCTTGAAATGAGAACTCTCATGAACTATGAATCTCTAATTATATCCTTCATCTTCTCAATAACTCTCTTAAGTATTTCTTCTTTTTCTTCTTCTTTCTTCTTTATTTCTTCCTCTTCATCCTTTTTCTCTTTATCTTCTTCCCTTTTACCTTCATCTTCAAAACTTGTGTAACCTACCAAATTGTCAAGATTAGAACCAAAATCCTTGAAAGGGTCTTCTACTATGTCCACTATGATGCTAGTGTTGTTCACATGCATTATATCTTTACCAATTGTAACTTGTGGCATTTTTGATGTAGATATCTCTAAAACAAAATTGACGAATGCATCTTCCATCTCTTTGCCTTTCATAGTTGTTGTTTCTATAGGGATAGGGGTTGCTCCCCCTGATAACATGTTTTTCTCTCTAGGACTTGATGGATTAAGCTTTTCCACCATCTTCACTATTGTTGCCTCTATTTCTTTATTCACTTTCACATAATTAGTATATCTCTTGTCTTGTTCCTTAAGTAAGGCTCAAGAATTTTCATTGGCATTTCTAAGTTATCTTCATTATTCACTTTTTTACAACTTTCTTATCATGTTTTTTCTTATATTTGTATCTTCTTCTTGTACTCTCATTTTTCTATTCACAAGTATTTAGTGATAAGGCCTTGTATATTAATTAACCTTGTGCTATTCAATATCATGTGTCTTATTACTGCATTTTCTAACTCAAATCTTTGAAAATTGTTGTATTGATCATAATACCTGTTTAATTCCATAAAATTACCATCATCAATGATTGTCCAGTTCATCTTTGCAACTTTAGGCTTCCACTATTTTTTTCTTTTCTTGCTACCTCTATCTTATTCTTTTCTTATTCTTCTTGTCCCATGGCCTCAAGATTTACAACTAGTCCTCTCATTTTCTTTTTCCCTTCACAATTCATCACAACTTTCTTCTTCTTACTAGGTCCTGTGGCCATTTGTTCCACTCTCTTCTGTATAGGGGCCTCATCTTGCTCTTGTTTCACCTCTTCCAACATTACTATTTTCCTCTTTACTTCCACTATCTTTGCTTCTTCTTCTGCACTATTGGTGGTGAAATTACTTGTCGTTACACTTGTGCACCTACTATGTATGGAGTGGATGATTCTTTAGTTGCTAGTTAACTTACTATAACTCCTATAGATGGTGTAGATTCCGATGAAACTACTACCAAATTTGACACAAACATTATGCTTTCTTTTCCACTCTTCTTCATTCTTGTCACTATGTGTCTTACTATAGTAAATTCCTCAAGTGTCATTTGCACTTGTTCTATGATCTTCATTATTGTAGTATCCATTTTCTTTTTGGCTGACTTCTCAAGCTTTTCTTGATAAGTCATGTGCATGTTCTCTTCAAAAGTTCCAAATGTATCAAATTCTTCATTAGGATTAGACTTACGCTCTCCTTTACACATCCTTCATTTTCTTCTTATGTGATCTCATAGTCAAGAGGATCAACATATAGCATTCTTGGCTCAATTGCTTCAACATAACTAAAATTAGTATCAACCATAAAACATATATCTTCTTTATGCGTACTTACTATAGATTCTAGAATTTTGAGTCTATGTTTCATCTTACTCTAAAATGTTTTGATGATTAGATTTTCACTACTCTCAATCTTATCTATGGGATGTCCCTTACATGCATTGGTAATTTTCTCCATTGAAATCTTGTCACTATTATTGATCTTAGTAATTAACATGAATGAAAATCTTCTTAGTAGGTAGTAAAATGTATAGGTGATTAGGATTTAAAATTGGAATTGATTTTTTTTCACTTTCTTAATCCTCTCTAGATTCTCTACCAACTGTACTTGTAGTGTTCCACATAAATTTAATTTGGTTTTTCCAAAACACATCATGTAGGTTGCATGGAAATTTTTTGCTACGATGTCATCCTCCCTAGAAATTGAACATATTTGGTTGCCATAATTTTGCTAACAAGCATCACATCATCCTATTTTATCTTGGTAATTATACTTCCTCTTTCATTGTAAGTTGATTATGTATTTTTAAGTACAATACTCTTCATATTCTTTTTATTTAAAGGGATAGATCCTTCATTGCTCATGATAGTAACCTTATGTATCAAAGCAGCTAGAATTTTTGTCATATATTGTCCAATCTAGAACTTTCCATCATGGATCCTACTCAATATAATCTTGTTGCATTCTTCCTTGTTGAATTCATAGTCAAATAGGTATTTAACTAAGTCATTCTGACCTACATGTTCAAAACCTATCTTAAGTGACATATCTTGATTGTAAACTAGGTGTTGGAATAATTTGAAATAACTGAGAGGGGGGTGAATTAGTTATCCAAGGTCCAATTGTACAAATAAAAAAAAATTAGTACTTGATAAAATACATGTGCATGGATTGATTAGATCATCCAATATTTCAAACCTTAGTATATTATTGTCCTAGGTCAACTTAACTTTGCAGAAATGTAAACATGAAACATCACAAATTCAATCACACAATGATTTAATGTGGAAACCCAATTTGGGAAAAACCACAACTAACATACTACTGATTTTTAGTCTTCTAAAGTGAGCCCTTTGAGGAGCCAACTCTATTAAAGGTTACAATATACACTATTAAATGTGACCTTAATTAAACAATTTCAATCACCCTACCAAAATTGAGCCTTGTTAGAGGATTTTAGAACATTCCATGAGAATTTCACCTAGTTAAAGGACTTACTCACGACTATTAGGTCAACCTTAATTGAAAGAATTTATCCAAACTAATACAATTCTTAGAGTGTAATAGTAGGACTTGATCCGATAACAAAACAACTCAATTGCAAATTTTAGATCTATGATTCAACTCTCCATTCTTCTTCACATTCATTCCCCTTCATCTCTGATTGCTTGTTCATCCTTCAAGCATTCACCTCCTTAAGCCTTCTTGCTTAGTATTCCAACTACAAGTTCATTCCTTTGGCCACCATATGAAGCAACACCCCCAGACTCCTTCTTTTCTTGGCTCCCACTTTTCTTTTGTCCTTGTATCTCCTTAAATAAATAATTTTAATTCTTTTAAGCATAATCACAATCATCCATCTTAGGGTTAGGTTAGATTCATTGAATCCTCCCTTCTTTCCATTATTTTTCATCTAGAAAATTATCTTACAATCCTCATTAGCTTCATCTAAAAGTGGTTTATCTTGAATTTTGTGCCACCAAGTCATCAAATTTATCATCAATATGTTTCACACAATTCAAGAAATCAACTTATGTTAGCTTAAATTCATCAAATCTTCATTCAAATTCTTTATGTTGTCACTTGGCAATAACTAACTTCTGATGTTCGGTCAATACTACCATCTCTAACACTTGGCACATACAAAATTCTGCTTTGCTTGACACATACTAATATCTTGTTGATGCTTGGTCATAACTATCTTTATACTTGGCCTGAACTAAATGCTTGGCTTACACTATTTGTTTAGTGAGGCTTGGAAGACACATTATTTTTTTATAGTCTTCTTCTTGTCTTTGCTTTAGTATCCTTTCATTGTAGCCTTAAGTAGATAAAAAATACACTATATCATCAAAGTCTTATTTGGTCTTAGTGCTCCTTTTATACACCATATAACTCAACCTTTCTCTAGGTACTCTTGTTATCCTTTCTTTTCAAATCCTCTTTATCAATCAATCAAATGATAGCATTTTGACCAAATTTAGCAATTGTCTTACCAATAAGTAGCAGGTTTGACATCAATGACAAAATAATGATTATTCTCATGATATTTTTATATACTTCAACAATTTCCCTATTTGGCATTGATGGAAAACCAATACCAATAACCTTTTACTAAAATCTCTCTCTATCAGTATCTTTCCTCCCTCTATATAGGCTATTGTTTGCTTTGCAATCTCTCTTCTTCTTTAGATAAACTCTCTCTTCAAGGTATTTAGTTACTCTTCCTCTTTCTTTTGATAAAACTCTCCCTCTTTGACAATAATGCCAAAAAATCATAATCTATTCATGTAGATATATGCAATTCTTGCTTCCTTGATAAGGTTCTCCCTCTATCACTTTGCTTGTGATTGTAAATCTTCTATTTAAATTCCTTCCCTACTTTAGGAAGTTCCTAAACTAAGATCCACTACATCAAATTGTAAAGTATGCCATTCAACTCGGTTGATGTAGGGAACTACTATTACTTCTTTAAGTAGCTTGAGATAGGGGTATCACCCGTAGCAAGTACTTGTAAGATATTCACATGCATCATTAGGTAAAGCCTTTCTGAATATATTAGCTATCTCTTCCTTTGTATTCACATATTCCATTCTCATTAATTTGTCTTGAACCAATTGTTTTAAATAATGATATTTGATTGCAATGCTCTTTGTCTTTGTCTACATCACATGATTCTTAGATATGTTTATAACACTTGTATTGTCACAATAGATTACCATAGGTTGAGTGATTTCTTCCTTCATCCCTTTGAGTAACTATTTGATCCATACCACATTTGTACAATTCACCGCGGTAGCCACATATTCATCTTTAGCAATAGATTGTGAAATGCAATTTTGTTTCTTGCTAGTCTAGGAAAATAATCTTTTTCCTAAGAAAAATGCTCCGCATGACCTATTATCAATGGACATGGAACCAAGTTCTTAGTCAACATATTAATACTATAATGCATTGCATATATATAATTGCATCAATCCATTCTTATTAATAAAGAAAAAGTGATTGATTAAGAAATTTCGAAACTATCTCTTAAAGACTATTGTGATATTTGTGGCAACACATACTATAAACTTGGTTCAAAAGTCATGTATATGAATATTAACTTCAATATCCTTGAAGAAAATAATGAGACTATATTTCTCACAGAAAAGTCTTAATTTCATGACTAGAAGATTGACTAAAGATTGATTATATTATTAGTCTTTTCATAGCTCATCCAATATGTGGTTTTGTGACTATATATCGACTTGAACTAAACTTGTAATGATTTTAATAAACTCTCTCCAATGTCATATTGCATCTCTTCATTATGGTAATAATCACATCATCATTTTTTGAGTCAATATAATTATCAACATCCTTCATAAATTTAAGGCAAAGTACTTTGTGATGTAAAAAATCTCTTTGAAGCATCATACGATTGTGGTTATACTCTTGTGTCATATGATTGGGTGGAACTACTTGTGCACACCCACAATAACATCCAAGCATTCCTCAAAATGAGATATTATCTAAATTGAGCATTCATGGGCTTCTCTTTTGGAGAATATAGATTGACATCATAGTGACTTTTCATCTATCCATGTTTCAATTCTAACCCACTTGTTTGAGGAATCACTTCCACCAATTTCGCCCATCAATGTATGAATTAGAGAATCTAATAGAACAACTCAAAATCTTCAAGTTATAATCTTAGATCAAGGTATAACACTTGAAAATTTTTCAATTTTCAAAACATTCATAGTCACAATAAGAATAGTCTACTTCTTCTAGATAGAAACAAGCCTAAAATTCTACTTGCAAGTATGAATATACTCACAAATAACCATTTTCCATATTCACAATGACTCTTAATATTTTAAATTTAGACTCTAATGTAATATTTTAATTTAAGCTTCCGAATATTTCAATCCCACCAATGTTTTAAACACATGATTAACCATGTGCAGATTCAAATTTCAACTGTAATCATACTCAATACTCTCTTATCTTCTACTAGCAGTTGCATAGTACTAAATATATCAATTTTATGTATCGTATATTTCCCTACCAATATACCAACACACACACACACACACACACACACACACACACACACACAAACATACACATACATACATATATACATATGTATATACATACAAACATATTTATATATGTTATAAATTATGTATAATGTGTAGATATGTTACATATAACTATGTTTGCATATATTATTGTTAATATATTTTTGAATGATGGTTAACTTATAATTTACCATATAGAGACATGTCTCCTCTTCTCATATTTATATGATATTCAAATCTTCATTTGGAACACATAGAAATAGATGATAGTGTTATTATATTTGAAGAAAATGATCCTATAAAAATTTACATGGTATCAAAGTGAGGTTTTAATTGTAAGAAAGTAATTAGAGAAACATGATGCTTATTTATATATACAATCATCATAATTAGTAAACTAAAGATGGTCTATTTATGATATAGGAGAGCTTTTCTAATTTATGATTAACCAATGACTATACAAGGATTATCTCTAGGTCCATTCAATCTGTTTGAAGCTACAACATTAACACAAACACATGGGACATATTAAATTTTATTTAATATTTTGCAAACTCCTTAGGCTATATAAATTTACTTTAATATTTGTCACTTATAGAAAAGACTTTATGTGAAGTCAACATGCAAAGGACATCAAGAATTTTATGAAAATCCAAAGAGGGGGATAATTATCCTCCCATATGACTATGGATGTTTTCAAAGTACTTGCACTATAGTCATGTTAGAAATTTGTTCAGTGCTCCCCTCGGGATTCATGACAAGGACTTAACTGTCTCATGTGTTGTATAAGTCTAGTGGTTGTATCAGGCATTAAAAGGTTGATCTTTTAGTGCAATGACAACCCTACTCTAACAAGTTATCAATCCTTTAATGAAATTTAAGTGTTTCCCTTTAGTTATGTAGAATTCAAGTAAATAAAAAATCCTCATGAATATTCCCCAAATAATTAATAAAAGTGATGGATTCATTATATAAGGTAGTAGAAGAAATAATTATAATAAAGGACTTGAATAATCATGCTCTACACCTCACAAAAACACATGTGGGTTTCCTTCTAAGTGTAAACCTTATGTTTAAAGATTGCTACTAAACATGTAATTGGTTTATCTTTGAAGTAGGAAATTAAGATTTAGTTAATTTGAACACCATTTTGTACAAGTAGATTCATTCATATCAATGAGATGATAAGATTTTTTTTTTTTTGCATAAAATTATAGGGTATTCTTGGTCATGATGTGTTGGAACATGAGTTCATTCTATACAAACATAAGTCTCATGAACTAAGCCTCCTTATCTATTCATCATGTTTTTCTTTATTTATTATATATTGCATAGTATGGACATTTTTTAAAGAATAATTATGAATAGCTTGATAGTGATGATATAATACTTGGCCTCCACCTTCCATAAATTTTCTATCATAAAAATGTCTAGGGTTCTATAAACCTTAGAATAATATTATTGTATAAAACTAGCTAGCTAATTACTTTTTTAGGTTTGAGTTATTGATTTTGTAGTCAATATTAGATTGTTTATACTTATTTATTTTCTCATTTTAGAGAGACATATGTTCTTGATATTTTCATACTTGCCACTTATCACACACTTTTTCATATGATCTTATAAGTGTTCCCTTTGAAGGGGTGGGAATAGTTTCACTCTTATTCTTTTCATATTGTCATAATTCCCTATATAAGAAAGGTCATTGTGTATGTTTTGCTCACTCTTCATTTTATATTGGTAGTTCAAGTAATATTGTATTGGACTTTCACTCATTGATGGTTATCAATATACAGTTTGAGATGTTGTCTTATTCTGACAAAAAGTATTAGAGCGTAGAATACATAATCCTATTGATATCAAAGTAATTTCTAGGTGTAGTCCTACCATTAAAGCATTTGAAGGCCAAATAGATACTTTGATTGAGTCTCATTTGGAAAATGAAGAAGTACCTTTCATTTATGAAAAAAATAATTGCCTATTCTAGTAAAGAAAAAATTGATTGTATAAAAAAGTTGCAAAGAAGGAAAAATAAAATAGATTACTGAATTTCTATCTACCCTTTCACTATCTATTGACCAACTTGTATTTCCTAAATGTTTTAGTTTACTTTGATAGTTCTAAATATATATTTTTGTGGTAAGGAATCCTCTCTTTGTACATATTTTCTATTAAGCTCAACCTATTTGTACGAGTTTCCAATTTTATGGGTCTTCATATTTTTTAGTCAAATATTGGCTACTTGACTTGATTTGTTAATTTTTTTCCTTTTTGTTGTTGATCTATATCTTGGATCTATTTGCATTTACCATTTCTTATTAATATTTGACCTTTGATCTTTAATGAAGGTCATGTTGACCTTTTATTTTTGCATATTTTAAGGATTCTTGATGAGCCCCCATATTAATATCATGATGAAGAGTAAGGAATTGAGCATGACCTTTGTTTTTATGCATATTGAGTTTTTTTTTTGTTTGTTTTTTTGGTAATCTTTTCAATCCTAATGAAGCTTTGTTCTTGATAGGTAGAGAGTGAGGATTGGGACATTACAATTTGTAAATCATTTTAACCTTTTGATTATTCATTTTCATCTACATGTTTTTTGAATAATAAAATGTTATAATTATCCAAGGCATAAAAAATAATAGAAGGTATCTATTGGGGGTAAGATTGGGTAATTTCCAAACGAATATCAACTACCTAGAACTGAATATCAGTATCCTTTAAAGACATGGATTCTTTCTCATTGATTACAGAAAGTTACCTCACTTACCACTTATCATATTACCACAAGGGAGCACTGAAATTATAGTAAATTTCCAAGATTTTAAGTCACAATATGACAATTAGGAGGAAGAACACATTGTATCCAATAGTTTACAACTAATAAAGAAGGAAATAGATTGATAAATGGAGGTTGGCATAAATATGAGGTTCATAAATGCCCATTATATTACTTTTATAGTATTTTTTTCATCTCTAGTAATCTTAAATATATGAATTACATAATTGTTATTATTTATTTTAGAACCAAGTCTACTAAGATTATTTCTTTTTTTTAAATTACTTTATAATATTTATTATAATCCATACTAAAACACAAGTCTATTTAATCCATTTCCTATCTAAAAACTAAATAGACATTTTACTTTTACTTGAAAAAATAATCTATTTAAAAAATAATAATAATCAAAAGAAATTAATTTGAACATTTCAAAGTTAGCTCCAACAATATATAAATTATAACATTTATTTGTAGGATTTTATACTCTTTCTTTTGACATGATTACCCACTATTTCGTTTTAAAGTCAAGAATTTAGGATAACATATTTAATCATCATACTTAGATTATTGAAATGTTGGTGAATGTTAAAAGAATGCATCATTTATATTTGTGGCTACGATATGCCAACTAGTGGATTCCTCCTACATTCAATGCTTTTTCAAATTAGTTAGGTGTCTTCTCGTTGTTTTTTGTTCATTTGGCAAGGGAAATATGAGTGGAATAGGCATATGTAATTCTTAAGATTTCAAATTTTTCATTTGGGTGCACTAAATTGGAATTTTGAATAGGAATACATATTCTTGTTTTCTATTTTAGAATAACAATTCTAGAATACGTATTCCTATTTCCACACTCTTATTCCCGTAGCCAAATGGACTTATTCATAAAGATATGTTTGGTTGCTAGAATAGGAATAAAAATTTTATTTTCCATTAGGTGCGTCAATTGGAATAGGGGATAGGAATACATATTCCCATTTTTCCCCTAAAATGAGCTTATGTACATTTCAAAAAATAGTTTTTATTGAAATAGCGATTCCAATTCTCAATATGCATTCATATTCTCAATTCATATGTCTGCAAGCAAATAAACATTCTCGACAATGCAATAATCAAAGTTCTACCCTTTTTTTGCGGGTAAGGCTGAAGTATTTATTTTGTTATGCCACCTCTATTGTTTGTTTATGTTGAAAGCTATGTTGTCAGAAACACAACAGCAGAGGCTCATTTCATGTTTCAACATAGAAACGAGTTTCTCCATTGTTGACCACTGTTTCTAAGCTCCTTCATTGTTTAAATTTTAATTTTTATATTCACTGTAATTCAGTTAGAAGGCAACATTTGTAAAAAATAACATGGTTTGGCTTTCATTACCTACCGATTGCAAGCCACCCAACATAGATTAGTAGTTAATTATTATAAAATTGGACTACACTAATAATAGTTAAAATGAAAAATTTCTTAAACGTACACTTGTGGAAAATATGTCATAAATGTAGTCTTTGATACTTCCAATTAGTACATGATATTCTAATTTCAATTTAAAGTTTTGTAGATAAAGACTACAATTTCAGTAAAAATATCTTCAACCTAAGTTGGATATAGTTAGACATGTGTATTATTATTTACTATGCACCTATTTATAAAACAATCTTATTTTGCACTTGAAGTTAGAAGATTAGCTATTTATGAATGTTAAAGATATTCTATTTTTGAAACAGTTTAAATATTAAATTAATTTAATTTTTTAATAAAATTCTCACACACACATATATATATTATAGCAACTTTTAAAAACTCAGCGTAATTTGACAACTATGGTTGAAAGCAATGGTAATGTGATATTTGCTCTAAAGCAGATTGTCACCCTATCTTTATTCAAAACCTTCCTGTGTCGATTTTGAGATTCCAATATTATTTTAAAATATGCGATCGAGTTAGTAATGGAATCAAAGTGTGCTTGGATTTTTATTTATTTTTTCCCTTCCCCTGAGCCATCTTGTGTTTATCTTGTTTGAAAGGCCATGGACGCAGCAAGTCATTTGATGTCGATCGCCTTAGAAGATTATGTGTGGCTGATTTCAGTGAAATGGTTGGTACCAATTTTACTTCTCATTAGCATGACGTTGCAGCTTGTTCTGGTTGTTCTTGCTGCTCGCGGATACAAGACTTCAGGAGCAATTTTTCGATTTGTGGTTTGGGGAGGTTACATTTCTGCAGATGTTGTGGCTGTATCTGCACTTGCAACCATGATGCATCACAGCGGTCAGAGTGCGATTTATGGAATATGGGCTCCAGTGTTGCTGCTACATTTGGGAGGACTAGATGCCATAACTGCCTATTCCACGGCAGATAATTGAAAATATATTAAAAACAAAACACATAAGAAGAAGAAAACAGAGGAAAGAAACCAAAGGAGAAACCTAGAAAATGGGCTCTGCTGAACACAGGCCCAGTCTATTAATTTATAGACAAATACATAATAAATGTTGTTTACACTGTAGTAGAAAGTTCGCTGAAATAATTATAAGGAGCAGTTGAGATGGATGGTGATTGACTGGTTGGTTTGTATTGGACACATGCAGAAATTTCTCCTTGATCTGTGGTGGGTGGCTGGTCTGTGCCGACCATATTTGAGATAATTAATTTATTTCAACATCCTCCCTAAATTAATTATCAAAAGATTTCTAGTATCCCCCCATAATCTAGAAACAATGGGTCCTGGCCTTAAGCCTTGTTAGGTACCCATTTACAATCAATTATCAAATGCTTTCACTCATCTTGTTTCCCTCATCATAATCACTCTAGGTTTGGTACGGATTACCCATAACCGATGCAATATCAAAGTGGTTTTAAGTTCACCACAAACTTCTCAAACATCACACAAATGGTTTCAAGATCACCATAAACTTTGTACTCAAATGGTTTACAAACCAAGCACTCATTGGTTCTAATGACCATGAATCATCACTATGGGGAAACTATCACCACTTTGGGCATTTCTTTTTTGTACTTGCATCAAACTAAATATTGAGTCCATATAAAAAGAAATCCATCTATTGAGATACATGGGTACCCAGCCGCTGTACTCGCTAGTTCTGTCGGAATCCTTTTCAAATACATCGTTCGTCAATATGTCAAACCAAAAAACCTTTAGGGTGTCGGGCACAACCGATAATGCACCCCATACATTCATATAGCCCATTAACAATCATTACTAATTCAATTTTCATCACTTGGTTGGGGGATATCAATGCAATCAACTTCTATTACATGACCACTATCAAGAACATCATATCCTTCACAATTAGACAAACAAATTCTCACTTTCAATCTCAACACTTTTATCCAATCAGCACACACATAGACCTTAGAATTCCTTTGAATCATGACAACTAGCTCACCACCAATCCAACCTACTTTCACTTACTGCAACCACAATTAAGTTCAATAACTATTATATAACATCAAACACACATACTTAAACACAAAGACATAATAAAAATTTCCATGATCAATATCTTCCATGCCTTGTGTATGCATTCTCTGACACTCTCGCTTGCACAGAGATGCTCCGCATGCTTCTAATCTATGAATGACAGTGTCACACAACACTAACTCAAACACACTTCAACTTTGGCTTCCTTCTTTTCATGGCTTCTCTCATTTTCATTTTATTCTTTTCACCTTTGCACTCTTTAGCAATCTTAGCTCATATGAATACATCTTTCACAGATGTGATCTTCTTGCAACACTTAACAATACACTAACCACAATAATCTTTTCATAGAAAATGCTTGTCTTTAACACTTCTTTAGCTTCCTCATATTTATCTTGCAGCAACACAAACCTTTCTTTTCCAGCCACCTTCGTGATTGGCTGCAAGAGTATTTAAAATTCTCCACTAGCGCTCCCTTACATAAGAGATTTGATTTGCATTCTCCTTTGAGTGTCAATGCACCAATGTTCTGGGCAGCATTCTAATAGTATTCTCATTTCTACTCTGCAAACAACATAAGTGCCTGGAATTAGATGTACAACAAATCATAAAACACTTCACGCTTCATCAGAATAGATTGTTCAAAACTCCAGTAAACAACAATCATTTCTTTGGCTCGTCAACCATCAGCTCTGATACCATGAAAGTATATTAAAAACAAAACATAGAAGAAGAAGAAACCAGAGGAAAGAAACCAAAAGAGAAACCTAGAAAATGGGCTCTGCTGAACACAAGCCCAGTCTATTAATTTATAGAAAAATACATAATAAATGTTGTTTACACTGTAGTAGAAAGTTAGCTAAAATAATTATAAGGAGCAGTTGAGATGGATGGTGATTGACTGGTTGGTTTGTATTGGACATATGTAGAAATTTCTCCTTGGTCTGTGGTGGGCGGCTAGTCTGTTCTGACCATATTTGAGATAATTAATTTATTTCAACAATAATGAGCTATGGTTGAGACATGGTTTCAACATGGTTTATCAAGTTTTAGTTGCAGTGTTCGTCATATATTCATCCGCATTGGAAGGCCATGCATTGACTTCCGCTATTCTTCTGCTGGTTGCAGGAGCCACCAAGTACGGGGAGAGAACGCTCACTCTGTGGTTTGCGAATGATTCTCAAATTGTTGAGTCATGTCTACCCATTTCTACATATATTAAGGTAGAGAATGTTCTAATATATCGTGGGTATATTTGTTAAAAATAGTCAAAAGACCATGCGAATAAAATCCACCTCATAATCTGTTATAATTGCATTCTATTGCATTGCACAACTGTTGCATATATTGCTAACATATATGGATGTTGTCCTCCAGAATAGGTCATACAGCTTTATCTCCTTATCTTCTAGAAAGATCTTTTATTAATGCCCTCATATCATAAGGCTCTCTATAAATAGAGGTCATTGCATACATTTGTTGCAATCAGTTTTATGAATAAAATATGTTCTTAGTTCAGTGTTTATTTCTGATTTTTATTGCCTAGTATATTAGATCTCTTATTTTTATCATGGTATTAGAGCCAGGTTTAGCCAAGTTCAGCTGGAGATTTATTTAGAAATTTAGCTAGAAATATTGCTAGACGGTTTTGCTGCAGGCAAATAGTTTGCTAAAAATGGTTTGTTTGCAGGGCTAATTTTTTTTTGGAGTGATATTTGGTTGCAGGGCTGTTATGCTACTGGAGTATTGCTAGATTTGTTTGAACTTGATTTTTTTGCTAACATGGGTTCTTCAAATGAAGTTTTGCCTATCTTTGATGAAAGTGGTTTTGCAGATTGGAAGATTGTAGTCAAGAATGCTCTAAGAGAGAAGGCTTTATGGAAGATAGTAAATAAAGAAATTGGAGAACGTCAACAAATTGATAAAGAAAAGGAGTTGTGGAAATGTAAGTTGGAGCAAGCTAGAGGTATTATTGGTAAAGCTTTGAGCCCCGATCTAAATAGAAGATTTGTTGATATTGATAACCCAATAGAGCTGTGGGAGACTTTAGAAAAAGATTATAAAGATGCAGACATGGCTAGCACGTTTAGTATAGAAGAAAAATTGATGAATTTAGATCCATCTTATTTTGAAAAAATGTCTGATTACTTCAATGAAGTTACTTTTTTAAATACTCAGCTAAAAAAAATAGGTGTTGAATATGCAAAAAAAGATTTTCAGTTGATTGCAATGGTTGAAAGTAAGCTTCCCTAGCCATATAAAGTTTTTAAGGAATCAAGGAAAAGGGTTCTTCAACTAAATCCCAATAACCCCCCCCCCCAAACTTTTGATCAATTTTGCAAATTTGTTTTAGATGAAGAAGTTCAACTTATTAAAGAAGGGCATATTAAAAAGAATCATGCATATACAGCCAAAAGTAAATTCTTTAGAAATGATGGAAAAAAGAATTGGAAAGGAAATAATAAATTTCAAAATCATGAAGGTTCTAATCATTTTTTGAGAAATGATGGTGCAGAAAAGTAAGCTAGAAGAAAGCATTTTATTTGCAAGTATTGTGGAGGTGAGAATCACATGGAGAAGTTTTGTTTGAAGAAGAGGGACAATGAAAGGCAGCAATATAAGCCCAAGAAAGAAAGGTTTAAGGATGGAAAGAAGGATAATCATAGTTTCGTAGCTATCTCTTTAAAAAAGCAAGAGAAATCAAATGAGGAGGTAATTGCTACACCCAAAAGTAAATCTAGTGTTAAAGGGGGATACTTTGCTTCAGATTCTAATAAAGAATGGATTTTAGATTCGGGGGCATCATCTCACATGACTGGGGATAGATCTTTGTTTATTGATTTTTATGAAGGGAAGAATTCAGATCAAGAAATTTCTATTGGCAATAAAATGAAATTTCTAGTTTTAGGAACAGGAATTGTTAATGTAACACATGGGTCTTTGAAAAATGTTTTATTGGTTAAAGGATTGGGGGTGAATCTTATTTCAGTATACAAAATAGTTCAAGCTGGATATGATTTTGTTGTCAATGCTGATCAAGTTATTGTTAGAGATAGAAAAGACCCAAGCAATATAATTGCTATTGGTAGAGTTGATCATGAAGAGAATCTATTTAAATTTGTGGGGTTTCTCGATGATAAATATACACTCTCTCAAGCTTTTATTGCTCAGATTGATTATATGTCACAACTTGGGCATGCTAGACTTGGACATTTAAATTATAGAAAATTGCAAGATATGGTTAGAATGGATATGGTTAGAGGATTAACAAAAATTTCATCTTGTGAAGGTGTGTGTGAAGGTTGTGCGTTAGGGAAACATCATCGAGATCCTTTTGATTCAAGTAAAGCATGGAGAGCTAATCATCCATTGCAACTTATTCATAGCGATTTATGTGAACCAGGATATCCTTCACTTTCAGGTGCTAGGTACCTTCTCACTTTTATTGATGATTATAACAGGAGAGTATGGGTTTATTTTCTTGAAAGGAAAAAAAAAGTGTTTGAAGTATTTCAAAAGTTTAAGGCATTAGTTGAAAACCAAAGTGGCAAAACAATTAAATGTTTAAGGACAGATAATGGGGGTGAATATTGCAATTATGCTTTTGAGTCATTTTGTGAAAATTATGGTATTAAGATGCAAAGAACAGTTCCTTATACTCCTCAACAAAATGGGGTGGCTGAACGAATGAATAGAACTCTTTTTAAAATGGCTTGTTGTATGTTGCATTTTAAAAGTTTGCATAATAAATTTTGGGGTTTGGCTATTTCTTGTGCTGCACATATTATAAATAGAATCCCCACCAAAGCTCTCACAAATATCACCCCTGAAGAAGCATGGAGTGGTAAGAAACCTCACATTGGATATTTTAAAGTATTTGGGTGTATTGCTTGGGCACACATTCCTGATGCACAAAGGGAAAAGTTAGAACCAAAGAGTCATAAGTGCTTGTTTATGGGTTATAGTGAAGAATCAAAGGCTTATAGGTTATATGATTTGACAAAAAACAAGGTCTTTGTTAGTAGAGATGTGAAGTTTGATGAGCATTCACAACTTACAGCCACTCCTTCTCACTCTACAACAAATGCTTCTCATTTTTCATATATTTTAGGAGGAAATGGAGACTACATTGATGAGGATGAGTTTTACACTTCTACAAATGATGAAAATATTAGTGAAAACAACACAACTAATGCTTGTAATCAGACATTTTCTGCAGGTAGTAATGATGAAGAAGATAACCTTTTAGCTAGACAAAAGACAAGGAGTGTTGAAGAAATATATAGGCAAGGCTCAAAGATCCAAGGGAGTAATGGTAGTGCTCTCATGGCCAAAGTATTACAAGTAAATGACCCAAGATCATATGAAGAAGCTAGAGGGAAGAAAGAATGGGAGCAAGCTATGGAAGAAGAATATGATGCTTTGGTGAAAAATAAAACTTGGGAACTTGTGCCACTTCCCAAAGGTAAGAATGTCATTGATTTCAAATGGGTTTATAAAAAAAAATTTAATTCGATGGTGCTATAGAAAAATTTAAAGCTAGATTGGTTGCTAAGAGATTTAATCAAAAAGAGGGTGTTGATTATGAAGAAACTTTTGCTCTTGTCATTAAAATGAATACAGTTAGAATTATTCTTTCTTTGGCTACAAGTCTTGGGTGGCATATTCATCAAATGGATGTAAAAAATGCTTTCTTAAATGGAGATTTATATGAAGAAATATATATGGATCAGCCACCAAGTTTTGTAGATCAACAACATCCTAATCTTGTTTGCAGATTAAAGAAGTCACTTTATGGGCTTAAACAAGCACCAAGAGCATGGAATGAGAAGATTGATAGGTATTTTCAGCTTCATGGGTTTCAAAAATGCAAATCAGATCCAAATCTTTATGTGAAGAGAGTGCAAAATGAAATTATTCTTGTTGCAATTTATGTGGATGATTTACTCATAGCTGGACCAAATATTGGGTTAATTAGTGATTTCAAATCAGATCTTAAAGGGGCATTTCATATGAGTGATTTGGGTGAACTCAATTATTTTCTTGGCTTGCAAATTAGTAGACTTCATGATGGGTTATTTATCTCTCAAGAAAAATATGCTTTGGATCTTTTAGATAAATTTAATATGCTTGAATGTAAGCTAGCCCCTACTCCTTTTCAATCTGGAATTAAGCTTACTAAAGAATGTATTTCCAAGAAGGTGGATGCTACTTTATATAGACAGCTTGTTGGTAGCTTGGTTTATCTAACATAGTCTAGACCAGACATTTGTTTTGCAGTCAATTTGGTATCTAGATTTATGCAGGAACCAAAAGAAACTCATTGGTTGGCTGCCAAAAGAATTTTACGATACATTCGTGGCACCATTTACTATGGCATTCATTATAGTTACAAGTCTTCAATTTCTTTGACTGGCTTCACGGATTCAGACTGGGGAGGTGACATAGATGATAGAAAATCTACTGGTGGTTATATTTTTCAGCTTGGGTCAGGTCCAATTACATGGAGCAGCAAGAAACAAACTACTACATCATTGTCCTCATGTGAAGCAGAATATAGAGCAACAAAAGAAGCTGGAAAGGAAGTAGTTTGGATTCGCAATCTTTTATTTGAGCTTGGTTTTGCACAAAGTTCAGCTACTTCTTTGTATTGTGATAATCAAAGTGCTATCCAAGTTGCAAATAATCCTATTTTTCATGCTAAAACAAAACACATTGAGATTGATGTTCACTATATTCGGGATCTTGTTCAAGCAAATTTTGTTAATCTTCTCTTTTGTCCAAGTGAAGACCAAGCAGCAGATATATTTACTAAGAGTGTGCTTGAGGCCAAATTTCTGAAACTACAAGGCATGCTCGGCATGATTGAGGTGAACATTAAGGGGGGATAGTCATGTCATGTTCCCCTCTCTTTCTTTTTTTGTAAATAAGTACCTAACAAGGCTGAATGCCGGGACCTATCCTATCTATATTTTTTATTGTAATTTCTCCCATACATTATCATTAGTGGTAGAAATTAAGGGAGGATGTTAAAAATAGTCAAAAGACCATGCGAATAAAATCCACCTCATAATCTGTTATAATTGCATTCCATTGCATTGCACAACTGTTGCATATATTGCTAACAGATATGGATGTTGTCATCCAGAATAGGTCATACAACTTTATCTCCTTATCTTCTAGAAAGATCTTTTATTAATGCCCTCATATCATAAGGCTCTCTATAAATAGAGGCCACTGCATACATTTGTTGCAATCAATTTTATGAATAAAATATGTTCTTAGTTCAGTGTTTATTTCTGATTTTCATTGCCTAGTATATTAGATCTCTTATCTTTATCAATATTGTCATGGAGAGAAACAATTGTTGGAACCATCTTCATCTGGTAACAAAGATATAGAATCAGGGTCAGTGGCACCTGATCGATTGGAAAGAAGGGGGATAGTAACTATTCAGGATGTTGAGAACGCTGGTGTTGAAGGACGGGACTACAACCTGTGCCTTTCCCACGCTCTGTTCAAAATGTATATGCGTGGGTTTGTAAGCTTGTATTTTGATGAAGGGGAATGGAAAGAGACAAGACGTTTCTGGGCTGATCTTGGTGGAGAGGATGCATTTAGAATTGTGGAGACCGAGTTGAAATTCATGTACAATGTGCTCTACTCCAAGGGAAGCAGTACAGCTTTCAGTGGTTTTGGGATGGTATTGCGTCTTTTGAACATCGTTCTTATGGGAGCAGCAGGGTTCCTGAATCTCAAAGAATGACGAGAGAGGGAAGCACAGCGTGCGGTGACGTACGTTGTGATTTCAGTGGCACTTTTGGTGGAGATGTTTCAACTCTGCCGACTTTTGATATCGGACTGGACCTGGGTCCGATTAATCTGTGTTCATGTTGAGGAAAATAAACATCGCCACTCGCAGAGCCCTCTTAAATGTTGGAGCATCTACAAGTTGAGAGAGATTGCGTTGGGTTTTCTGGGCAAGGTTCGGAATCTGGTTGGAGGAGCTAGTTACTGGAGCAACTATACTCACCAATACTACGTGATAGGGACGTGCCATAAAAGGTCACGTTTTGTGTGGAAGATGACTAAATTCGCACCAAAGACTAACATGTATATTGCAAGCTGGTATATCGACAAAGTGTCTGTTGAAGAGGGGCTCAAGGATTTCATTTTCGAAATCCTAAAACAAACGTGTTCTCCGTTTAAAGATATTGAGAGATGTAGAGATGGAATTTACTACTTTGAGGAGGATTTGTTTCGCATTGATGAGTCTATCAAAAATGTGATGCCGTCACATGATCATAATCTAGGGGAGGCCATCCTGGTATGGCATATAGCTACCACAATATGTGACGGGAAGAGGGAATCTCGAGGAATTATTGAGAATGTGAATGCAGTACGGCTCAGTAGGATTCTGTCGAGGTACTGTGTGTATCTGCTACTTTCACACCCCCGTCTTTTGCCTGTACACCCGGATATGGCAAGGGTTGCATACATGAAACTCGTGGAGCAACTTATGGAGAAGGAAGATTATGAGAAAAGTCCCATAGAGCTGTTAGGGTGTAGTGACCAAAGTATATTAGGCTCCGGGGTAAAACTAGCAAGGGAGCTGCTAGAAAAAGAAGAGCTAGAAAGTTGGGAGTTAATGGCAGAGTACTGGGGTAGATTGTTGATATATTTGGCGGTGTACAGCAAAGCAAGGCTTCATGCAGAGTGCTTGGCTGGAGGAGGGGAGTTTCTAAGTCAGCTATGGGTTGTATTGGGTCATATGGCCTGCGGTGAACAGTCCGACTCTGCTGTGAGAAAGAAGATTGAGAGCTCGACAGAATGAGATAGAAGAGAACCTAGACGTCTAGAACAGGATCGCCTGGAACGGGAACACCGAGAATGGGAACGCCTGGGATGGGAACGGAAGATCCAGGAATGGGAAAAGGAACTTAACCGCCTGAAAAAGGAGCAGCAGGAACGGGAACGTGAACTTAAGCGCCTGGAACACGCGCGTGGACACTCGGAAATGCAAATGGAATATGCGAAAGGGAGACTAAAGCACAAGAACTGTGTAAAAGGGGAATGGCCGAAGCGCGTGGAAGAAGAATTGGAGCACAGAGAAAAGGAAGTGGAGCATATAAGAGGAGAATTAGAGCGCATAAAAGGGGACCACAAGCGCGTGGACAGGCAACTGGACGAAGCGAAAGAGGAATTCGAGCGGGCAAAATCGGAGCTTGAGCGTGTGGACGGGGAACTGGAGCACGTTGAAGGGGAGATTATTGAAGAGCCAGCAAAATTATAAGGAAAATACGGAGCATGTGAAGTTTTAAGAGTATAAAATTTAAATTTTAGAAATGTATAACAAAGTGTGGCTTGTTATCCTAGGAATGCATAAAATCAAAACAGAGAATTTATAGAAAGGATTAAACGCCGACGAAATTTTTAATATGAATTAGAGATTGTGGGCGTTTGACTCAGTGATATTTGTTGACTCTTTTATAGAGTTCTATTTGTAATCCATCTTTAGTCTATTCCAGTAATTATATTCCGGTCCACTAGACACGTATGCATTGGGTGCTTTATTAGAAATGAAATTAAAAATAAGGGTTGTTAGATGAAATAGAGTAATTATATTTCAGTTCATTGTGGTAAATTTATATTGGCTGTTAATTTTAGAAATGAAATTAATTTAGATTCTATTAGAGGAAACAAAGTAACTACACACACAAACATATAGATTGAAGAAGAAGTAGGAGATATATTTTTATATGGTAGAAGAGGAAGTAGTTGATATTTTTTTTTCCTTTTTTTAAATTGTAAATCATAAAATTTTGTAGTTATTTTTATTTTCTTATATATATATATATATCATAAATCATAATATTTTGTAGTTGTTCTTTTCATCTAGTTATCTATCTTTAAAATATTGGTCATTATATTATTTTCTTCATAAAAAGAGTTAATTATAATTGTATAAATAAAGACAAGAAAAGAATGAATGAGAAAATATGATCAAGGTCAAGAAAAGCCATCATAAATCTATAAAATTATTTTTGTTAGTTTGAAACTATCCATTGTCAAAATTTATAATTATATATTTATTTATATGGTTATGCATTTGAAAAAAGGTCTAAATGTTTCTTCGTTTATTGTCTTAGAATCCTTAATTCTACCTTTACTTGTTCATTCTAGCCAGAGGCATTCTATTTTAAATTGAATCAAATACAAATTTAATTCTCATGATATAATGATTACTTATAAGGCACCCTTTTAAGTATATCAAAGAAAGACAAAGGTATTCAACACATTCTTCGGTAGGATCTAGTTATAGGTTTTCTCATGGTTAATATATTTAAATCTTGGTAAAAAACATGATGAGGTGACTGTAATCTTCCTTGTAATATGTATTAAAATCAAGTTTGGAACGTCTTTTACAATCATTATATTCATTCCAGTACAATTAGGGATCTAACTAATTCAATTTTACAAATAACTTCAAAAACTCAAAAAATCATATATATATATATATATATATATATATATATATATATATATATATATATATATATATATATATATATATATGTATGTATGTATGTATGTATGTATGTATGTATGTATGTATGTATGTATATATGTATATATATATATATATATATATATATATATATATATATATATATATATATATATATATATGTATGTATGTATATATATGTATGTATGTATGTATATGTATGTATGTATGTATGTATGTATGTATATATATACATACGTATATATATATATATACATACGTATATACATACGTATATACATACGTATATATATATATATATATATATATATATATATATATATATATATATATATATATATATATATATATATATATATATATATATATATATATATATATATATATATATATATATATATATAAAATTGAATATATCTTTAATATCAAACTATAAAAACATATTTAAAATAAAGAGTAAATAAAGCTAAGATATACTACAAGCTATACCCATTCCCATGAAAACTCTCCAAACTTAATACCAAATATTTTTTTGACAAAATAAATAAATAAATAAAGAGTTGCAAACTATTGGTGTAAATAATTATTCACTATTTACACTTACTTAAGTTTACTTAGGTTAATGCATATTTTATTATTCATTTATTAGTCACCTAGGAGTATGCATACTCTTGTGAGTTGTCATGTTGACAACACAGGAGTTAGCACATTAATTAAGCATATGGTGTCTACAACATCTCCATTTGAGATACACCTCATCATTCTTATCCTATCATCTAGAATAATGGATAGGATGTGTGCTTAGTTCTCATATCTCCTATTTCTTTCTAGAGACATTCTAGGTGCTTCCTGAGAGGCCTTTATATATAGGCACTCCTAGTGTGTTTATATATACAATACAGAGCAATGTATAAGGACATACTCTAATATATTGATCATATTCTTTTTTTATCTATAGTTGTGCTTATGTTCGAGTTCTACAATCTTAGGTGAATCTTTCCCTAAGGAAAATTCTTACATGGTATTAGAGCTATACCAAATTCTTACATGGTATCAGAGCTCTTGGAGAATCTCTCTTCACATAGCCGTTTGAGACCATCTTCTTGCTTCAGCACTTCAGAGCCATTGGGAGTGTCTAGAGCCAGATCTAACCCCACCATTGCATCCAAAATGCTGATTCAGTGAAAATCAACTATAAAGTTGCCTACCCTAGGCCAAAGTCAATTGTGAAGCAAATTTTTTTTCAACCCAAAGGGCTGATTTGTAGAATTGGTATGATCATTTTAGATCTGTACATTTAATTTTCAGATCTACTTTGCATCTCTGCTATTTTTTTTGGATTTGCATTATTTTCCAAAAAAAGTTTGGCCATCAAACCATAGGAGAGATTTTTTGCAGGTGAATATTGAAGCTTGCGAGTGCAAATCAGATATTTGCATCACATTTAGAAGGTCAAAAAACCCCCAAATCAGATTTTGTTTCATCCAAATCGTACATCTAAGGCAAAATCTAGAGCTATTTGATTTTTGGAGGCATGGCAGTGATTCAAGAAAAATAACAGTAAAGGTGATTTTCAAATAGTGATATCTCTCTCATACAGACTCCTTTTTGCGAGCAATTTTTTTTGTTTTAGGGTAGGATTTCATGATCTACACATTGGTGTAAAAAGTTTGATATCTATGTTCCTAAATTTTCCTGCAACTCACAAATCCCAAATTTTGCCACTTCAAATGCTCCATATGGGCTCATCTAGAGACATAATCAGGTTCTATTTTTTTGAAAGTGCATTTTTTTGTCTACTTTCTAGATCTGTAATCCAATTATAGGTTTTGTGGACAAAAAAAGTGCTTTCAAAAATAGGCCCTAAATTGGCATGTGGCTATTGCACTAAGTGCCAAATCATACATTAGAGGGGTGGGAGGGTTCTTTGATTGCTTTTGCATCTTTGGGGGTTACATTCATTAGTACATCATGGAAGAGGAAGATTTTATTATCTTGACACCAGATAACTATCATGAATGGAGTCAATTGGTTATCCCATATCTTAGTCAACATAATGCACTACCATATGTGAGAGGGCTTTGATATGATGAGGACACATGTTCCATCCTTTGTTGTGCACTCTTTCTCTATATGGATATGGAGGTTATAGATTCACTTGATGAATTGAAGTCAAAAGATTTATATGACATTTGGATCCATCTTTGGGAGACGTATGGAGATCCTTACATTCCTCCATTCCCCAAAGATCTTCTACCTCTAGTTGTAGCTACATCCTCTCCAAATGAGATCACACCTCAAGATGCTTATGTTGCTCCTACTAATCTTGTTCTAACCATAGATGCTTCAAATTTAGTGTAATAGGCTACTCCATGTCTTCCTACTTCAGCTTCATGCAACGACTTCCTTCCAAACATTGCATAGCTATTTGTGGAGTCTCATATTGAAGATGTGGGAGACGTCCTTGATGATATTCATCTTCTTTTTGAGGTGAATTCTTCATCTATTGCCACAGTGACCAATTCATGTACTTCACCACAGTAGGGTACACTTTGTCTTCCAGTTCCAGCCTCAAGTGATGACTTCTTAGCAAGCATTTCAGGTTTGTTCATGGAGTCACACATAGTAGACTTAGGAGACTTCTTTGACGATATACTACTTCTCTTTGATGAGGGAGATCCTTCTACAATTGTTGTGAGGGCTCACTCTGACCCTCATGTCCATTCTCTACATGATCAATCTTTACAAGTTGATGTGATTGTGGATCCTTATGTACAATAGTTGTAGGAGGTCTCTTTATCATTTGAGGAGACTATTGGTTCTTTGATACAGGTTCTACAACAATCCTTGCTAGATTTCACTTCTTCTCAATAGTTTTGGAGGGAGCCACCATAAGTATCGACATAGGGACACTTGAACAAGTTTTAGAGACACCTTTCATCATCAAAATTCTTTCCAAACATAGCAAAAGTGTCTCACTAGTACCTTTGCCATTATTTCTTCCAAAGGGGAGGAACATCATTCAATAGTTGTGGATCAGCTTCTACATTGGAGCATTTCTCACTGGTTGACACCTTACATTTGGGGGGGAGGGGGGGGGACTACTTTGTCTCCTTCTCCTTTATTGGGGGGACTTTTTCCTCTTAAGAGGTTTTTTCCTTCTCCCATTTCTTTCTTGTATCTACTTGATGTATGTCGTAATGGGGGGGTCTTGATTGCTCCATCCATCCATGCATCACGTTTTCATCTCTCTTTTTGGGGGAGGGTTTTTCCCACAAGGTTTTCCCTCTTTCTCCACTTTATGAGAGATTGCATTTTTATTATGTACATGGGTATCTAACATGGCCTAGTAGTCGAGACCCATCTTGCATTGCATCCTAGTTTTCATAAGCTTAAGGGCATTCCCCTAAGTTGCACTTAAGGGGGGTGTTGGTGTAAATAATTATTCACTTTATACACTTACTTAAGTTTACTTAGGTTAATGCATATTTTATTATTTATTTATTAGTCACCTAGGAGTATGTATACTCTTGTGAGTTGTCATGTTGACAAAATAGGAGTTCACACCTCTTTTATGCACATGGTGTCTACAACATCTCCATTTGAGATACACCTCATCATTCTTATCCTATCATCTAGAATAATGGATAAGACATGTGCTTAGTTGTTATATCTCCTGGTTCTTTCTAGAGACATTCTAGGTGCTTCCTAAGAGGCCTTTATATATAGGCACTCCTAGTGTGTTTACATATGCAATACAGAGAAATGTATGAGGACATACTCTGATATATTGATCATACTTCTTTGTGGTCTACAATTGTTCTTGTGTTCGAGTTCTATGATCTTGGATGAATTTTTCCCTAAGGAAAATTCTTACATGGTATCAGAGTTATACCAAATTCGTATTCAAACCGGTGTTCTCAAGGCTTCCATCAACTCTTGCAATTCTTAAAAAGACTCAAACTCCAATATCAAACATTGAAACCTACTGAAAAACTTTTTTATAAGCATAAATATAATTTTTGTTTTAAAATAATCCCAACATGCAACACAATTGTCCATAATCTCAAGATATGCCTATTGTCTTGTATTCCTTTGAATTATATGCATAGACCACTTAAAAACATTGTGCATAATGTCCAATACTATCCATATCCACTTGTTTAGTGTCCACTAGATGAAAACCATAAGCTTTGTCAAATGTTGGAGAATAAATGATTAAAATTAAAATCTATGAGAAAATAATTCTTAAATGAAAACACCAATTTGGGCACCCATACATGACATCAAAGAGGAGGAATATTTCTGATCAAAATTTAGATCTGACATGAATTGACTCTTCTAAAGAATTCATGGTTAAGATCTTAGCTCTATTAGGAGCTTACAATAAGTCATATAAATAATTGAACATCTTAGGAACAACACGGTGAAGGGATTTCGCAATAGCCCTATTACTTGAGATTTTTCCCATTAGGAGTAGCCTTTTATTGTTGAAGTTTCAGTTCATATCTTTTTGCTTATGGTTTTGAGTCAAGTCAAGTGTCAATGCCTTGAGTTTGAGTCTAGATTTCCATAGGATGGCCTTTCTTCTCATCATTCCTTTAAGCTAACCTTATGTAGGAAATCATATGAGCACCAAACCAGTCCAATGACTAGGTGACTAGGTTTTGGAGGGTTTGTTATGTGTTTCTCAAATGAGAAGAAAGTTGTTTTGAAACCCTAATGCTTTGATCAAGTGTTCATGGTGAAGACAGGATGTATCCAAGAAGAAGATCGTAGACATATTCAGAACACATGACAGTAAAGAATATGAGGATTGGGTTTGCGCAAGATCATGGTCAACCAAACTATGCTCTTAAGTGGCAATAAAAAATTAGAAAATTAGGGTTATGTCAACTTAGCATACAATTTTCTACTTGTTATTAACTTTATATCAGAAAGTTGAGAGAAAAGAATCTCTAGCGAATTGAATCTAGTTTCTAAACTACTAGGACTTATATCAAAAAAAATAAAAAATTGATTGGTCAAAGTTTTGAATTTTAATGCAATATTACAAAAAATTTAGAACAAAAATAAGAAGTAGATGTATGTTTGACCACCTTAATCAAAATCAAATGATAATATTTTTTAATAATATTCTAGATATAATAAGTAGAATCTGTTGGTCTCAGATTGGTTTTGACATTTGAGTGTCAACACACTTAACCATTTTTCAAGATGATGCTGAGTATAATAAAAAAGCCAAGCTACAGTATATGCCGAGCCAGAGAATTCAATAGGTGTTGACTGATCTTCAGGTGTTGAGCAAAGTTCAAGTGCCAAGAAAATTATAGATGACAAGTCATTATAGATGTCGAGTGAAACAGAATTACTATAGGAGTCGAGTGAGCCAATTTTCCTATATGTATCGAGCATCAGCAACTAGTATGTGCTAAGTAACACAAAATCAACATATGAGTTTGTGCCTTCACAAACTTAGATGTAAACCATTTTTGGAGTCATCATAGGATGAATCTTGAAGGATCTCGAAGATAAGATCAAATCTTTTACATTACCTATGCAATCAACATGCAACCAATAAGAAAAATGGAGAAGACATGCAACCAATAAAAAAAGTACAAGAAATAAGCAAAAAATGAAGATTTAATATTGATCGTAGTTTCATACCTAACCCTAAGTCTTTGAAATATTTAAAAGGAGAAAAAAAACTCAGTATGTAAGAGAGAGGATATTTGAAAAAGAAGTGTATGGGTGAATTATAATGATGTGCAAAAGAGTATAAAAACTTAGTTAAAAATAGAGAAGCATTATAGAATCTAGTTGATGAAGAATAGAGTACCAAAAATTTGAAGAGTGATATATCAGATCAAGCAATGATTAGAGCTAACAGAGCAGAACAAGGATCCAGAATCAACAATTGAAGATTGCAAAGCTATCAAGTCAAAGACTTTCTAATACTCTCTAGCAATTATATTAGATATGAAAATCCTATGGACTTAGGTTGGCCTAGCAGCCATTGGTAAATCCTTTAACAAGGTGGCATTCCAAGTGAATGTACTAAAGTCCTTTAGCTAGCCTACTTTTAGTAGGATAGTGAAATCTTTTAACCAGGTCACTTTTAATAGTGTGTAAATTCTTTAACAGGATAGGCCTTTCATAGGGCAGACCATTCGAAGTGGTCAAACATTGTAACCTTAAACAGTTACACATTGTTGTAGCGATATTTTGAGGGTGCCATCCCCCCTTAGTTTTACCTTCTCATTTTGGAGGGTTTCTGGGTTACCAAATCTTGTGTTATTAGTTTTCATGCATGCTTTTACTTTCAGGTTTAGTAGATGAATTAGATGCATGTGAATTATTACAGTTAAAATATTTTAAATGGTTAAAGTTAGTTACTTTTGATTCACCCCCCCTCTCAGAAGTAAATCTTGCCACTTGTTAATTCCAACAATTAGTATTGGAGCGTAGTTCTCACAAGAAGGAGCCTTATAGCTTGGAGAAAAGATCTAGAAATTGAAGTCTACAAATTTGGGAAGATCATAGAAAATTGGGCAATTGACATACAACTTTCTTTACATGCATTGGAAGAAGCTATAGAGGAATTGAGAAAATCCTTAAAGAGAGGAAGAGAGATTACAATAACTAAGAATGACACACAGTACAAGGAAATTGATACCTCAAATCTATTTTCAAATGTAGATTCCAAAATTTTTGATGCAGCAATAATAGACCTAATGGATAAAAATAGAGCTCAAGAAGAAGAAATTAGAACACTCAAGCTTGAAAAAGAATCACAAGCCATAATGCTTTGTGAAGTAAATGAACAAAAGAAAAGAGCCATTGAAGACAAGGCTATGCTAGAAGAAGACAAGCAAAACCTTGTCAACAGACTAGAAGAAAAATTAATTGAGCTTGCAAGAATTTCAAACATGTAGTTAGACACCCTAAGCTAGATGATGAATGTACATCGTGAACTAAATATCAAAGATATTGAGATCTCCACACTGAAGATGCAAAATGATCAACTACAAAATGACCTAAAAAGAGAAAAAGAGATTGCAAAAAGCTTCAACAAACCTAATGAGGCCATCAATTATTTTGAGTAGCTATTGAAATCACCAAGGGCTAGTAATGATACTTCGGGACTTGGTTACACCAAAACTAAACAAGGAGAGTCTTCCAAGACTACAAAAGAAAGGAGTAACAAAGATAAGAATATTAAACCTACTTGTCATTTCTATAGTAAAAAGAGACATACCTCTAATGTATGTAGGAGCAAAATTTCCCATCAGCATGACAAGCCTAAGAATGCAAGTTATTGTCAAAAGTGCAAAAAACAAGGACATTAAGCACATAATGGTAGGACTAGGACTATCAGAACACCAAGCTTTGAAGGTCACTGTTACAATTGCAAGAAGTATGGACATAGAGATTCTGAGTGTAGATAAAAACCTATATGAACACTAAATTAGCTAGCAGTAGCAAATAATGGACATCACTACAATTGGGACTACAACACTAGGTATAGCTGTCATTACTATTAGGAATATGGACACGTTCCTAAAAATTGCAGAAGGACACATTTCAGAGGAAACTACACCCGATGGCTAAGTCAAACCAAATGTTTTAGTTTCTTAAAGACTAGTCATATCAGTAGAAATTGCCCAACAAAGTCAAAGGTACCCAACTCAAAGAATGACAAAGGTAAAGAGAAGGTAGATGTTGAACACATCAAAGGAGAAATGAATAAGACATGGAAGAAGAAAGATGGGTGTAGCACATCAAATGGAGGGATCACTTTGTAATACCCCAAAATTGGCTCATTGTCATGATCACCAATTCTAGTCTATTTTGATCAATTCTAAGACCTATTCTAATAGGAAATTCTCATTCTGATTGTTGTTGGTTGACTTAATTGTCAGATGCAGAGAACCCTAATCTGCATTCATCATGCTTGTTATTTAATTCCTATAGTATTTACTCATATTAGTCACATTGAAACCTATTGATTAATATTTAATTTAATTATTAAGTATCTATACTTTAATTAAATAAAATTATAACTTAAGGCTAATGTACTAAGGAATTAAATTTATTTAATTTAATTAATATGCTTATTTTAATTAATTAAACAAAGTTATTTAAATAAATAGGAAGTCATTCCTGTTTAATTAAATAAAAAATACAATCAAATGAAAAAGGCATTTATGAGCTCATATCTTACTTATTAAATTAAATAATCTCTTCAAAATTCTCTCTTCAGTTCTAAATGGAAACTCTGAGTGAACTCTCTCTCAAATTGGAAACAATCTAGTTAACTTGCTGTCACACTTATGACAAGTTTAATTAACTGCTCATCACACTCAGATCAAAAATAGTTCACTTCACCTGCATAAGGAAGTTTCCATCTTAACTAAATCTTTGCTTCAATCCTGACCGTCAATCTGAGTTGATCTCACCCATTGATGGATTCCAGGAATTCTATTTAAGGAACTCCTAATTCATCAGTATAGAGGTTGAATTATTATGCTATTGAATTGTTGTTGGATTGCATACTCACTTTTATAGCTTTATATGTGCTTTTTTTAATATCTTAGTATCATTTAGATTAAACAATGCATGCATGTAGCTCAATTTCTTCTATTTCCTTTTAGATTAATGTTTGCAACTCATGTAGATTAATTTTCATAATCATATAGTTGCATTCAAATCCTTCATTCTTAGAGGGTCTGGTTGCCTATGCCTCGAATCTGAGGACATTGAACAGGTGAAATCCCTTTAGATAGAAGGCAATAGGTCGACTCGTAGGGCTAATATTGGGTGAACAATCTCATGTTCATTCTAGGATGAATCTATGTATAATGACCATGTTGAAGTGTTTGTGAGGTTCAGAGGCCCACAATTCATAGGAACATTTTTGGTGCCCACTATGGGGCCCGAGAAAATCAAATTCTCAAGGCTTTTCTGCATATTTTTATCAAATTTCAAGCTCTCTATCTGTACAGTTTCATACAGATTCAGGAATCTTCATGTGAGATAGTCCATTTTCATGGAAGGATTCTAAATCTTCATGCAAGCATTCTTTTTGGGTCACGCGAGAAAGTGCCTAAGCGTGTGAAACTTTGTGTGGCACCTTATTTCTTCACGTAGACCATAAAAAGATTTCACACCACTCTGCTAGAGATTTCACGTGATATCTTGTAATAGAAGCATCTATTTCAAGAATTTTATTTTGCAATTTACTCGGTCTCATTAACATGTTTTTCTTGGAATCTGTGTTGCTCTATTTCTCTGATTTTTTGCAGCCTAACTTATTGCCTGCAGGATGATTTTTCAAAGATTCCTATATACAACCCACTCAAACATGGGCTAGCTGTTTGCTTGCAGGATGATTGTTGAAGACACGTTTAATGAAGACTCTTTTAAAACCCACAAAATAATGTGTCTTCTTTTCTTGTTTTTCAAACTAGTCTAATTAGGGGCTTGTGAACTTCCTAGGGTGCAAGACGGAAGAATAGGGGATTATGCTTTTCATCACTTGGAGCTCACGACCAAGGGTGAATTAGAAACCTAGACACTTTTGAAAGACAACATTTCGAAGAAGGCAAGTAGCTTAGTGGTTCTCTAGTACGAGTCCTTTCCTATGAAGGGATGATGATTTCCTTTTAGGGAATTAGAATCTTGAGGAAGGATAAGTCTGGATTGATTAAGCTAAGTCGGTAAATCAATCTATTTTGCATGTTTGGGTGAGGAAATAAGGTAGAGGATTATGCTCTTTCCCCTTGAGAGAAATTAGAAACTCTGACCTTTTAATCCAGACCACCATTCTGTGTCAATCCTTTAGAGGGCCTATTGGAGTGATCCAACCTTCAAGAACAACCTAAGTGAGCACACTCCTTTCGCTAGAGATTCCAACTCACTATAATCAAGATGTTTTGTAGAGTGAAAGACTCCAAAGTCAGATTAATTTCTTCCCCTTGATTCTTGATATCGCATATCAAGGGGAATCTCTATCTGTGCACTAGTCATTGTCAGCCCCTAGCTTGCTAAGCAAGTACTATGCACTTTCAGATGCTAGTGTGGGTTGCTAGTCTCAACTCTTCTTGCAAAGCCACCAGGAATTAATATGAATGGAAGCCAAGTAAAAACCTCTTAGTTAAAGGCCACCTAGTTCACCTCTGAAAGGAGGCATAGTCTTTGTGCAAGGAGGGGGAAGAATCTCTCATGTAGAACTCACCATAGGCATGCTACTAGATGTTTGAAGGTGGTATATGCACTCGTTCCCTACCACAAGGGCACTCGTTCAACGTATACTATTGAGTCCTTTGAATATACCAAAAACAAGGGCATCTTCTAGGGGGTGACATGGCTATGTGAGGTACATGCATGTGCATAAGATGTGGGACAAAGGTTTTTCCTTCTCTACCAAATTTTTTTTTTAGGGATAAAAGCGTGTTTGTTATCGAGTCCTAAAAAAGTCCAAAACTATCTACAACAAACAAAGGTCAAGACTCCCCTATCCTATCGAGTTGCTTTGCCCTCGGTAGGACTATTTTTGACTACTGCTTGCTTCCCACTATCTTGTTCAAACACATTGCTTGAATTGAATCTTGAAACATTGTCCAAACATCTTACTAGGTCAACCTTGATGTCTATCCAATCAAATTTATCTAATAAATTTGTCCAATCTGTCTGAATAGTTTGAAAATATTTTCAAAATCCAACATTGTTGTTAAACTGGTCTGCCTTCTTGCACGAAAACTTTTCAGTCTCGTGCAAAATCAATTTTGTCTCGCGTAAAATCATTTTGTCATCACGTGGTTTCCCAAGTCCTCGCATAGTCCATGAATTTTTTTGCATGAAATTAAAATACTATCTCAAGTCTTCACGCGACCCAGTGAACTTCCTCGCGCGGCATGCAGAGAATCTTCACACGAAAATCTACTCTAAAAAATGCCAAATCAGTCAGTTTGACCAATCTACGATCTTAGTTTAGCCAGTTTCCTGCACTGAGTTATCCTTTTCTATTTGAAAATAGTCCTGAATAGTGGCACTTTGCTTAGCTAAAGACTTGTGTCTCGTACTTTGACTGGTCTCATCTCTTAAGTTATCTTTTGTCTTTGTCTCTTAATGCTTGTCATACTTTGTGTCACATTGGTCATAATCTCTGGTTGTTCTAGCCTTTAAATCAAACCATTTGTGCCTTGGTGGACATCATTCTTGCTATTATCTTGTCCTTTTTGAGACTCAGTCTTAGTGTAGTCCTTGTCGAGGTTCTAGCTTATGTTCCTTGTCTATGACTATCACAACCAGAAGCGACAACATGTTTTATCCTCTTAGACTTAGGCAAGTTCATGCCAAGGGTCGTAATCATGGCAGAGGTTGCTTACCTTTCATTACACAATCTGTATCTAGTCTGGCTAGTGAGGCATCTTCACGATCCCCCTCACCTGCCAGGTCAACTCAAATTCAGCAAAAATTCTCCATAAATTTGATACAAATTAGGAATCCTTTGTACCAAGAGGATACTGAGACAAGCAGAGGTCTTGCATCACCAAACATGATGTCTGATTCCTTTTTCAGAGGACCTTTTGAAACACAACACACTAAAACTAAACATGTTCCTATAATGACTAATCGTGAACCTGAACATGATAGTTATAGTCAATGTCAAGAACCACCTAGGCATGACAAAGAGAAAGAGAAAGACCACGACACTGATGAGAAACAAGAAGAGGTGGAAATACTCCCTGAACACATAGAAAAATGTCAAAGAGATAAAAACTTCCAAAAGGTCATGGGAATCCTACTCAATGAAGAAAAAGAAAAGTACTTTCTCAAACTTGCCCAAGAGGGAGCTAAACTGCCCTCTCATTTCAATGTGGAAACCATTATCACACCTAGAGAAGAAACTGAGACTTCTAAACTCCAAAAAAAACTAAAAATTATGCAAGACCAGTTGGCTCAGATGATGCATGAGAAAGAGAAACCCATGAAAACATACACATTGGATGCTCTTTGCCCATTTCCATTTGACAAAAGCATAAAAATGTTGCTTTTTCCACGAGGTGTAGAGCTACCCAAATATGACAAGCACTTTGGTATTACTGATCCCCAAGATCACTTGTGGGAATTTGGTGCTTTGTCTATGGGGTTTATACACTATCAAACATACCTCATGTGTTTATTCCCTAGGAGCCTGGGTGGTCAGGCTTTGGAGTTGTTCTCACATTTACCTCGTAGTCTCAAGACGTTTGACGAAATTGCCAATCTCTTTGTTCAATAGTATTCTCATAACATACAACACCCTGTCAACATTTGAGATCTATGCAACCTTAAATAGAAAGTGGGTGAACCCTTTCTTACATTCCTCCAATGGTGGAGGCAACTGTACACTAAGTATTCTCACAAAATTCTAGAAACGAAGAAGCTTGACATTTTCACTGATAACCTCCTACCTAATTTCGGATACAGAGTCCAACTTCAAGGTCTACATACCTTTGAAGACATGATCACATAGGCTATATGTATCAAGGAATTTATGGTAAAAAAAGGTGAACTCACTCTTCAGAGAGACATAAAACAAGGTTCCACTTCCAACAGGGATAAAACCAAACACATCAACAAGAATCAAAAAATTGTACATGATGGAGTTATTGACAATGTCACACCCAAACCTGCTAAAATGGCATTTTATCTCATAGGTGACCTCAAAGCGACAAAAAATGCTGAGAAACCTCCTCCTGAAAATAAGACATCCAGGAAAAAATTGAGAAACTCATGGGTAACATGCCTGAAGTGAGAGTATACATCTTTGGGAGAACCTTTGGATGTGGTTTACAAAACATTGCTACAACATAAACTTATTTCACCAATGGACAATCCTCATCCCTATGATCCACAACCATGTCGACCATGGTAGAATGAAACCTCATTCTGTGAGTATCACCAAAACAAGGGACACAAAACTAGTAATTGTATAGACTTGTGCCATAAATTCTAGGACATGATTGATGCTAGTGATCTTGTGGTAGATGGACATAAAAAAAATTGGACCACAAGGCATTCAAAGAGCCTTTCCCAGCTTATGAAAAAGGAAAGACTTTGAAACCACAATCCAACAACAAGGTCAACTATGCATTTTTCAATAATGACAATGTCATCAACATGGTTGAACTTGTGGATTTTGAATATTGTGACATTATTACCATTAAGGGAAAACAAGATAATGACAAAACCAAGACACCATTTGTCTTGAGAGGCCCTACTCCCAATGCAATCGATAATACATCCTTGCAATACAGTGCTAACGTTGTTACTCGCTCTTGCACCAAGTTGGTGCTCAAAGGCCCTATGCCTTCTACTTCAGATCTTGAACAACACAAAGACAAAGCCCTTTCTCGTCCATCTAGAAAAGGTGAAAAACCCACAACGAACTTGATCGCAACTAGTTATAGTGTTCTCAATCAACTGAAAAGAACTAATGCTCAAATTTCCATCTTTGAGTTGCTCAAAATCTCACCTGCTCACTGAAAAATTCTAGACAAAGCCCTCACTGAGGCAAATGTTCCTCAAGAACTTGATCTTGAGCTATTCCAATCCATGGTGGGTCACCTGACCTCACCTTACCTTATGACCTTTTTGAGGAAGATGACAACTCACTGAGTCACCCACACAATCAACCTCTATACATTGAGGTTATGATCCATCAGACACATGTTCGTTGGGTACTCATTGATAATGGCACTAGCCTAAATATTGTCTATGCTAATCTTCTTAGACAATTGAATTATTCTGAGGACTCTATTGATCCTCAATGAAAGATCACTATCAAAGCATATGACGAAGTGGAATGGAAGTCTCTAGGTCTTGTGGTTTTACCCATTTGTGTCAGTCTTGTAGAAATGGATGTCACCTGTCAAGTGCTTGACATTCCCTTGGCTTACAACATTTTGTTAGGACAGCCATGGATACATGAGATGTGTGTTGTACCATCCACATACCACCAATGCATCAAGTTCCCATTTCATGGCTCCAAAGTTACTATTCCTGCCACTACTAGCTATACCTGCAATATGCTCAAAGCTGCTAAAACTTTCATCCCTGCTAACCGTGAGTCCACTGATTATCATGATAATAAGCTAAAATGAATTGAATAGTCATTCAAACTAAAGGAAACTAGCATGGAATATTATCACATTAAACCAATGCTATCATTGACATATCTTCCAGAATCCCCTCATCATTATGGTAGACCCTCAGAGGCAAAGAAGCCATTCGTGTTGACACCCCAGACCAAGTATAATGGCACTTTTGTCAAAGCTACAGTTCCCTTAGAAGATGAAAGTGAAAACAAAGCCATTGTTGCATGTCTTTATAGAGAAGAGACTCCAGTGGACCTAACAGAGCAAGTTTGAGAAATCACTCCTGAGAAATATGGACCTGCTCTTAGGCTTATGAAGTGTTTTGGTTACAAGTGAACTGGCCCTATTAGGTGCAATAACAATGGCCTAATTAATCCTATCAAAGCAATAGCTTGAAGCAAAAATGATACAACTGGCCTAGGGTTTAAGAAGGTCCCTTTCCATTTGGGATCAAATAAATTCATTCTCAAACTTGAGAGTCCATCTAAAAATGATTCACAATTTGAGTCAGATACTCAAGAGGCAGAATCTAATGATGAGGATTCCTATCCTCATCCTATTCCTCCTGACCTCACTAAATTCTTTGCTGAGCAAGATGATTTTTTTCCACATATTAGCACTGTGGATGATACTAGTGACTCTTCTAAGGACAACACTAAGCAACTCAAATATCATTCAAAAAAGGGAGAATCTAGTCAGTCATTCCATATTGAGTATTTGTGTAAGAACCTAGAAGATGAAGGTGAGTATGTCCCTATCACTGTTGGGGAATTCTTTAGTCTCTCCTCATGTAGCATTGATTCTAAGGAATATGAGTTTGAGTCTCTTTTAGAAGTGACTACTGATAAAGACATTGACCAAGTGCATGTCTATGAAAACCAAGTCAAAGTGGGTGAAACGTCTAGGGTTAGGTCACATGGATCTGATCCAACTAGTGTCCTAGAGTTGTTAATTATTGACATTCATATTTTGAGGCATTTAAACACACCTGTGGACAAGGTCACCATAGGTCTCGAATTACTAGTCCAAGCACTTAATGACTATACTGTGAACACAATTGAACCAGCCACTACTCTCTCACTCACACATCCCAAGCTTATAGACTGGAACCCCAATGCATCTAGCAAAGTCCCCATGTTCCAAAATCACTACGCTCTTTCCTATTACCTAAATTCTATTGAACCTATAATGTCTTCCACCAATGAGAAGAGTGTCAACATGACTGAGGCTAACATCAAATATCTCAGTCACACAATTAAAAAGAAAAAATGCAAAAGGTCTGATGGTGAAAACCACATTGTGAAAACCTCTCTAAGGTGCCTATGGATGAGATATTTGATGTACTTCCCAATCACTTTTAGGAGAGATCATCAATGTTGATAGAGCCAACATAGCCAATCAATCTAGGCATAGAAGAACATCCTCATATGATACATCTGGCACAGTCACTATCACCTAAAGAAAAGGAATGATTCATTACCTTTTCCAAAGAAAAGAAAATATTTTTTTCCTGGACATACTCTGATATGCCAGGATTGGACCCTGATCTTATCATGCATCATCTTTACATAGAACCAGGTATCAAACTAGTTAAATAGAAGCTTTGAAAAATGCACCCTCATGTTGCATTGCTCATCAAAGCAGAATTGGAGAAACTTCTAAAAGCTGGTTTCATCCGTGCAATTGATTATGCTGAATGGATATCCAATATTGTTCCAGTTTCCAAGCACGATAAATCTATCAGGGTTTGTACAAACTTTTGTGATCTTAATTTGGCATGTCCTAAAGATGACTTTCCACTTCTTAATATTGACATGATCATTGACATGACGGCTGGCTATGAGATGTACTCACTTATGCATGGTTTTTTTGGATACAATTAGATAAAAATTGCACTAGAAGACTAAGAGAAAATGGCTTTCACATGTTCCTAGGGAACCTTTTGTTGGAATGTGATGCCATTTGGCTTGAAGAACGTGGGTGCTACATATCAACAGGTTGTTACTACAATTTTCCATGATATGATGCATAAGACCATGGAAGACTACATTGATGATACCTTGGTAAAAAGTGCTAAACGCAATACTCATCTGGAAGATTTGGGACCCATCCTAGATCATATGGAACAATTTAGTCTTCGGCTCAATCCTAAGAAATGTGCATTTGGTGTCACATCAGGAAAGTTGTTGGGATACATTGTTTCATCAAAAGGAATTGAGGTAGATCCAAAGAAAGTACAAGCAATAATAGACATGCCACCACCTCAAAATATCAGTCAGATGAGAGGACTATAGGGAAGGCTCCAATCTATCCATAGGTTTATCTCACAATTGGCAAATAGATCACAACCTTTCAAAAAGACCTTACATAAGGGTGTAAAGTTTAATTGGAGCCAAGATTGTGAGCAAAGCTTAACACAGATCAAAAATATCTTGTCAATCCACCAATCCTGATGCCTCCTATTCACGGGAAGCCTTTGTTGTTATACATTTCAGCCACTAAAACGTCTCTAGGAATCCTTTTGGCTCAGGAAGATAATGAAAACAAGGAAAGAGCTATTTACTACTTGAGCTAAACACTGGTCTCTTATGAGAAGAACTATAGCATTATTGAGAAAGGTTTCCTGGTAGTTCTCTTCACTTCCTAGAAGTTGAGACACTACATGCTTTCCCACACTACACAATTTCTGGCTAAAATAGATCCACTAAAGTACTTGCTTAGTAAGGCAGCTCTCAAAAGAAGATTGGCTAAATGGGTTATGATACTTAGTGAGTTTGACATTTAATATGTTGAATGCAAGGCTATAAAGGGATAGGAAATTGCAGATCAACTGGCCGATGCACCCATACAGAGTATTTTGCCAATGAACATTGATTTCCCAAATGAGTCAATTTTGACACTCACACACCATACATGGGTTATGTTCTTTGATGGATCCTTCACACAACAAGGATCAGGTGCTAGATTACTCTTCATTACACCAAAGAGATACTCACTACCCAAAGCATACAAGATTTTGTTTCCTTGTACAAACAACATTGCTGAATATGAGGCTTTGATCACTAGCATGAAAATTGCAACTGAATTGAGAGTGGATCAGCTAGATATCTTTGGTGACTCTCGGCTTGTCATCAACCAGGTTAATGATGTATACCAAACAAAGGGTGAGAAACTAATTCCCTACAAGCGCATGGTTAGTGACTTAAAGAAATATTTTTGCACACATCACCTTCCAACAAGTTCCATGAGTAGATAATAAAGCGGCTGATGCCATGGCCACTTTGGCCTCCCTACTACAAATGCCTAAAAATGATCTCTGACATGAGTGTTTGATGGAAGTATTACACTACCCAGCCTATGAAACCCTTGATTCTAAGATGATCTATTCTATTATAGGAAAAGAATCATTTTTCTACCATCACATTTATTCCTACCTTTGCAATCAAACCATTCTGGAAGGTCTGACCTAGAATGAGAAATGTTATCTAATCCATAATGCTTTACACTATGTCATTATTGCTGACGATTTGTATAGGAGAGGTATCGACAGATGACTCCTTAGGTTTTTAGAACCTGAAGAGTCTAAATGAGCACTAATTGATGTTCACAAGGACATTTTTGAGGTTCACTCCAATGGCCTGGCACTAGCTCACAAACTCCTTCACGCTGGTTACTATTATCCTAAAATGGAGCAAGAAGCTATCAAGTATGCTAGGTCCTACAAGTAGTGTCAACTACATGGGAATCTCATCCATGCTCTAGCCAGAGAGCTAATTCCTTCTACTATAACATGGCCATTTCAACAATGGGCCTTCGACTTGGTGGGACAGATCCACCCAACCTCCTCTAATGGACATAAGTTCATCATCATGGCTACAGATTATTTCACAAAGTGGGTAGAGGCAGTCCCTCTCATAGTTGTTGATGGCAAAATTGTAGCACTTTTTATCACAAACTACATCATTTGTAGATATGGTGTACTGTTCTCAATCATTACTGACAATGGAGGAAAATTCAAGAACAAAGACCTCAAGGAACTATGCAAGAAATTCAAATTCACACAACATTGGTCTTCCATTTATTACCCCCATGGTAATGGCTAGGCTGAGGCATCCAATAAGGTGATTCTCAAAATTCTTCATCACACAGTCATCAAGTCAGGGAGATATCGGCATCTCTAGATCAATCTAGCCCTCTAGGCATATAGGACAAGCATTAGAACTCCAATGGGCATGACTCCCTTTGTGTTGGCGTATGGGGCAGATATTGTGCTTCCAATAGAGGTTGAGATTCCTACCTTGAGAATCTCTATGAAGGGTCTTATCACTGATGATGACTATAGGATAGCTCAGCTTCAAGAGCTTGTGTTACTAGATGAACAATGACAAGTGGCATATGATCATCTACAAGCATATCAACAAAAAATGGAAAGAAGCTACAATCAGAGAGTCAAGCCACATGACTTCCAGCTAGGTGACCTCGTCCTGAGAGAGAACCACAAGAATGAAAAATAGTGGATACAAAAGGGAAAATTTGAACTAAACTGGCTTGGTCTCTACATCATTACTACAGTATATGGATCTAGTGCCTATCAGCTCTCCAGAACTGAAAGAGAAGTGCTTAAAGAACTTGTCAACACTCTCCACCTGAAGCGATTTTACAGTTGATCTAATATCAATAAGCTCTTTGTACATATCTATATGTCCTAAGAAAATCTAAAAATTGGGAAAAAGTCCTGAAAAAAATTGTTACCCTGGTGAAAACCTAGCAATAGGCATCTTGGTAACACCAAAAAAGAAAGTGAAAAATCTCAAAAGTACAAAAAAATTGAAACAACAAAAAAAGTGCCATTGGTGAAAACTTGGAAACAGGCATCATGGTAGCAAAAAAAAGGAAATCCTGCCAAGAAGGTGAAACCCTGGTAAATAGGCACCTCTTGTTCCCAATGCTCCATCTTGTAGTGTACCTTCTAGCTTTCTGTATAGTTGCTTTCCCACCTTCCTGCTTTGCTTTCTTTCTTTCACTCATGTATCCATAGATTGAGTCTTCTCATAGCTCGGGAGAATTCCCCTTAATGTCACTATTTTTGAGATTCTCCTCATAGAATCTCCTTCACGACAATCACCAATGGTCCTCACTGCATCTGCCTACTATTGCTAGTGTCACTCTTTTTGAGATTCTCCTCATAGAATATCCTTCGTGATAGTCACCAGTGGTCCTCACCGCGTCTACCTACTATTGCTAGTGTCACTATTTTTTAGATTCTCCTCATAGAATCTCCTTCATGATAGTTACCAGTGGTCCTTATTGTGTTTGCCTACTGTCGCTAGTGTCACTATTTTTGAGATTCTCCTCATAGAATCTCCTTCGCGATAGTCACTAGTGGTCCTCACTGCGTCTACCTACTGTCACCAGTGTCACTCTTTTCAAGATTCTCTTCATAGAATCTCTTTTGCAATAGTCACCATTTGTTTCAACTGTTTCTACCTGCCTTTTCTTGAGTCATGTCTCCAAATTCCTTTATGGAAGATCTCTCTTGTGTCAGTCACCAATCGTCTTGGCTATGTCTGTCTATTGTTGCTCAGTCCTTCTTGGTTCTTCCTCATGAAGATTCCTCTTTTGACTTTAGTCACCAATCATCCTAACTATGTTTGCCTACTGTTGTCACCCTACTGAAGAGATTTCATTCAAACATGTTCTGGACACTAACACTTGACATCAATCCCAAAAACATTGAACTCAAGAATGATATACTTGTTTGGATATGCTGAGCATTTTCTTTGTTTGCTTTGTTTTGCTTTATCATGTCTCCTTGAGCAAATTGAGGATGTCATCTTTGACTAGAGAAGTAATGATTGGGGGCATGATCTTTTCTTTACTTTCTTTTTGTGGTTTAGTTCCAATAAGTTGATATATTCCTATAAAAGGGGTGTCCACTATAAGAGCCTCCATCTCGTATTGGATGGTCGTGTGTACCTTGACTCCTTTTATATGAATACGTCAATACCATTGGTTCTTCTCCTTATTTTTTGGTGTGAACTCTTCATGCTATAGTAAATACTGATACTCATCTTAGTAAGTGAACGTATGGGTCATTGCGAGTATATCTAGCACACTTTTGTCTCAAGTTACGAATGCAAGGGTCATTGCGGACAAAATAAATACTGAATGCTTAAGAATAAGATGGATCTCTCGTGTGTTTGGTTTGTCTATCATACAAGCAACATTCTGGTCATCCTAGCATTTATGCTTTGATACTTATGTTAACTTGCTATATTAAAAGGGATAATTATTCTAGTCAATCTAGCTTCTTGTGCCTCGAATGCTTACATTTAATCCCAACAAACCTATAATGTATGTTCTATTCATATTCCCATGATTGCAATATCAGTGGGAATTGTATAACATAGGAGCTTTGTTCTATGTCCAGTGATGATAAATTGTCAAGGCTCAGTAACCAGACCTAGGGTTGCATTTAACATAGTCTTACATTGCATACTTCACTTGCATAAGCGTGCGATTCAATTACAAATCTACTTTCACCTTCTGTGATGAGGGATTGCTGATCTCTTCAAAGTATCATGTTTCTTAATGACTGCACAAATAATTGATCAATCACCCTCTTGGCTAATTTGACCATTTTGAATCCATTTTCTGGATCAAATTCAAAATCTGACACACTTTAGTGCCTCAAAAATGCATTTTAAAATATAGGGACCGACGTGATCGAATGCTTGTGCAGTCCAAATCTTTTTGATAGTTTGCAATTCTTGGAATCTTTTCAACTCAAAATTCTTCATGTTTTCAAAATTTATTTTTGAAAAAGTCAACTCAAGTCAACTATGGTCAAATTTGGTCAACTTTTGGTCAAACTTGGTCTTTGGGACCTCGAAATCATTGCAAATTAACTCTGAATCTTCTTCTAATTTCTTCAAACATTCTTTTGAATCTCAAATTTCTTCTATTGCTTTGTGTCACATTTCTAGTGTGTCATCTTTCAATTTCGCTCCTGAGGGGGGAGGATGAATACAACATTGAATACTTATTGCTCGGGGCATCTCGTTCCTATCTTATGTCCTCATCATTCAGGGCATCTGACCACTAGGGGCATCTCGTTTCCCTCTTTCTAGTCTTTTTATCTTTTCATCATTTGATTATAGGTATCGGGACAATCTAAACCCTGACTCCTGAGGACCAAGCCTTATTCTGGGGATGATTCTATGACTCATAATTTGATCTTGATCTCTCAACCAATTTAGGTATCTAGGCATTCTATTTGGATCCTTAAATGTTAAAATTTGTTCTAAAGGAAACCTTTTAAATGCTTTCAATCTTGGGTATCTAGACATTTTGTTTGGATCCTTAAAGGTTAAACTTTGTTCTGAAGGAAACCTTTTAAATGCTTGCAATCTCGGGTATCTAGATGTTCTGTTTGGATCCTTCAAGGTTAAACTTTGTTCTAAAGGAAACATTTTAAATGCTTTCAATCTCATGTATCTAGGTGTTCTATCTGGATCCTTAAAGGTTAAGCTCTATTCTAGAGATAATCTTTTAAATGCTTTCAATCTCAGGTATCTAGGTGTTCTATCTGGATCCTTAAAGGTCAAACTTCATTCTAAAGAAACCTTTTAAATGCTTATCAATTTTGGGTATCTAGGTATTCCACTTGGATTCCTTGGGACTAAGCTCTATTCTAGAGATGGTCCTTAAAAGCTTATCAATTGGTCTCCATATCATCAACTTCAGAACCAATCTCATCTTCGCATCATGCTTTCTGATTTTCTTTGAATTAAATGTGTTGCTCACACATTCATTCAAAGAGGGGCAAAATGTAATACCCCAAAATTGGCTCATTGCCATGATGACCAATTCTGGTCTATTTTGATCAATTCTAAGACCTATTCTAATAGGAAATTCTCATTCTAATTGTTGCTACTTTACTTAATTGTCAGATGCAGAGAACCCTAATCTGCATTCATCATGCTTTTTATTTAATTCCTATAGTATTTACTCATATTAGTCACATTGAAACCTATTGATTAATATTTAATTTAATTACTAAGTATCTATACTTTAATAAAATTAAATTATACCTTAAGGCTAATGTACTGACTACTAAGGAATTAAATTTATTTAATATAATAAATATGCTTATTTTAATTAATTAAAAAAAGTTATTTAATTAAATAGGAAGTCATTCCTAATTAATTAAATTAAATAATTTAATTAAATGAAAAAGGCATTTATGAGCTCATATCTCACTTATTAAATTAAATAATCTCTTCAAAATTCTCTCTTCAGTTCTAAATGGAACCATTTGAAGTCCAACTAGTGTCCAAGAGGTTAGACAACCTAACTTTTTCCCAATACCAGAGGTTGCTTATAAAAATGATCCAATTGGAGCCCTATCCATTATACCCCCTAAGGTTGTAATGGTTCAAGATGTAAGAAGATGCTATAATTACAAGATTGGAGCTATAGGTGACATGTAAATGAGGGAGGCTTATGAAAAATTGTGTGAAAAATGGAGTGTTTAAAGAAGAGTGCATAATTGTTGATAACAAGGGTTTGATGCATGCCCTAGAATTCCCTACAGTGTTTAAAAAAAAATGGATTAGGTTAGTTCTGAGTAGAATGCATGATGGAAGCTTATGGCTAAAAGATGTCTCTATAAAAACACAAAGAGAATTGTTCATAGAGTGACAGGGTACCCAACCCTAGATCGACCAACGACCCTTAGGAGTGATTCTAAGGAGGCAATTGAGAAAAACATAGGTTCTAAGTGGAATAAGAGAGGGATGAAAATTGACACTATCCAAGAACCTCTTGTCGATTTTGTTGTTAGGGTCATTGTATACAAATTCTACCAATCTAGCAGACTCAATAGCATGCCCTGCATTACAATAGATGTAGGATACAAATTAGTGAAGAAAGATCATACCTATGATCTTGTAGAGTTGCAACTAAAACAAATCAATAAAAATCTAGTAGCAATCAGAAGAACCAAGGGAGCACAATGCAAATTTGGTGCTATTTTGATATTTATATTCTTTTATGTTCAGAATGAATTTCCTTCTTTTGGTAAAGTAGAATGGAAAACTAATAGGTCTATTATAACTCAAGTCAATGAATACATAGAGAAGATGGGAGCTAATTTTGAGACCTTGATGACTAGCTATTTTGAAGACTTCAAGAAGTTAATGAAGCAAAGGCTAAGAATTCTAGTGTCATTAATAGAAAAACATGTAAATGATGTATGTTTTCTTGTAGATATTGATTATACATACATTCAAGTTGCCATACCAAGAGTGAGATGGTTAAGACCTCTTGGGTATGAAATAAACATAGATGAAGCATTAGCAACAATAACTAAATTATTGGTAGAGGAAATAGACAAGGATGCACCACATTTTTGGACTTATGATGTGGTGAGATCAAAAGTGGATATGGACTTGAAGACTACCTCCACTTTGAAAAAGAAGGAAAAGCTTGTTCAGAAACTTAAAGCTGGAAGGTACTGCAGAAGAAGCAGAAGAAGAAGAAGAAGAAGATGCTGAGGGTGATGAAGAAGAGCAAGGTCAAGGACCACTTTCCTTAAACAAGGTATGGGTGAGGATGCAAATGAAGAGGAAGGTGTCAAGCAGGAAGCAACCAAGCCTGAGACAAAGAAAAGAAAAGCTCAAAAATAGCTAGTTGCTCAGCCCAAGGGGAAGAAGAAGAAACCAAAAAAGCCAAGCCAACTACAAGGGAAAATACTAGGGCTACAACTTAGGTAGCAAAAGAGCAAGAAAAATAGAAGGCAATAGAACAAGGAGGACCTACAGAGCAGAAGAGAAGAAGAAAGTATGTTGCACCTCCTAAATCAGACAAAGAAAGGATAGAGTCTAATGAAGATCAATTTAGATTGGTAAGCCATTCTACCACATCTAAATTGAAAGTTATTTGTAATAATATTAAAGATAATGTAGATTTAACTAGTCTAAAGACCATATATTTTAATAAGTTGTCAAAGGAATAAAAAAACATAGTGGAAGAGTCCATCTACACTATGATGGCTAAGTTCAAGACCACCCCACTTGAACTAGATAACTCAATGTCTAAGGAGCTAAGATCATTATTTGAGAATAAATAACATTACTGTCTTAAAATGGAAAAAGAAATAAGGGAGCCTACATTGGCTCATGTAATGCTAGACCTTACAAAAGGTCAAATAACAAAAGCTAGCAAGAAACATGGGAGCAAGTTTGCACCCAAATACAGAGCCTTCAAAATTTTGCAGAACCAAATAGAAGATGTTGTCCAAAAGTCCACACAAATGTGGAAATCAATATATGGATTGAAAACTATGAAAGAAGGGTAGGAAGACCCATTTGAAGGTAGAATTGATGAAGAAGAAGGAGAAAAAGAGAAAGATGAGGAAGAGGAAAAAGAGACAGTGGAGAAGACACATGGTGAAGAGGCAACAACTGAAGAGTAGTAGATTGAACAAAGTGTCCAAGACACCCAATTGCCACCACCAAGTCCTCCACATACAAAACCTATAGAAAAAATAATTGTTAAGGATGTTCCTGACACTTTAGGTCAAAACATCAACCCTCTAACTATAGAGGATCTCAAAAAGATCCTTCACCAAACTACACTACAATCACAACTTTGTAAAAATCTAGTTTTGGTGAGTGTTGATGAGTTGTAAAAATAAAAAGGGAGAAGGAAAGCTAATAATAACCACCTACACAACCTCCCATAGGTACAGTTAATCAACCCAAAGAGCAAGAAGAACAAGACAAAATAGTATAGTTATAGTCACAACAACTACCGAGGAGCCAGTAAAGGAACAAATAGGGCAAGATGTTCCTATTGCATAAAGTCAAGGTGCACCTCCTAAAATTATTGTTATTAACTAGGGCAATAGAGAAGAAGAGAAAGAAGAGGAGAAAACCCCTAAGGAGTAGTAAGCAATACAAAAATTGGTTGACTTGCCTACCTTGGGAACTCCTAATAAGAATTCGAGCACTAATGTAGTACCATTGTAGATTTCAGCAGCAGACTCAAGCTCCACCAAGGTTGCAAGAGTACTTCATTATGGAGACCCTACACTTCATGAAGAAATAGTCATAGCTAGTTATGACTAAAGAACTATGAACCTACAATAGATAACTGAAGTGCAAGAGGAACTAGATAGGAGGAAGAGACAAGAAATACTCAGAAATGAGTTTAGGCAGAAGCAAGCACTGGTGGAAATCAAGGACATATTTCTTGATGCATTCAGCTTGCAAGTACTTGATGAAATCTAGCCCATCATGGAGCAATTGTACAACATAGTAGACCATGTATAGAATTAAGACCTTGACACCAATGTCAAATTATTAGAGTGGTCAGAAAATAAATTTTAGATGAAAGTGAATGAAAAAATATCAAGTGAAATAGCACTTTCCCAAGTAGAATTGGTTAAGAAGATTGAAAAAGTGAAGAAAGTACTTGAGAATGTATTCTCATTATACACCAAGTTTTTTGATTCATCTTCACACAAGAATCTAGCCAAAGGATACTAAATTTGGAACAAAATCTCAAGATTTCTAGCACATAGCTACCCAAAGATCCAACTCAGAGTGAGAAGCATTTTGCAACTACACTTCACACACAAAAGGAGTTAGTTGTATGGATAGTAGAAGAGGCCAATATAAAGGCCAAATTGATGCAAATTCAATCTTCCATTACCCCACATTTGGAAGTACTCTATAAGGAACAAGCCTATGTAGAGAATGTTGATCCTAAAATTTCTACACTAGAAGGCCTTGTTCATCTTCCAGCAGAGACAACCATCCACCACAAGTCATTGCAAATATCATTGAACAATTGGGATGCTTCTCTCAAGATTATTATGGAGGTAAATAAAATATTTTTGGGAAATTATTCTATTCACCCTTAGGACCCTTTGACATGAGTGTCAAAAAGGGGGAGAAATAATAAAGGGGCAGATCTAGTGTGTAAATAGAAAGGGGGTGACATAATGTTTTGGGGGAGATGTGAATTGAATAAGAATGGGAGATAATACATTCTTATAATGAATATCCAAAGGGGGAGATATTCAAATTTTTGAAAAGAAATAAGGAGATACAACCAAAAGGGACAATAAAAATTGCAAGAAGATGTGAAGATGTATGAAAGAATATCACCAAAAATAGGACACACAAATATAGAAAAAAAGGTATACAAGGAAAAGAGTATAAGATACATCAGCATGAGACAAATTCAGCACAAGATTTTTTGCTATAGGAATGGGAATGACACATCAACTCAGAGGGAGTCACAAAATTTTGAGGTATACAAAATTTTGAACAAAATTTTGAAGTTTTGTATATATGCCAAACAAAATGTGCAGTATACTCATAAAGATCAGATGCATAATACTCATAAAGATCAGATGCATAATATTTAGTTAAGTGTTTTTGCCACTCATGTCAAAGGGGAGATTATTGGTCTTAGATTGGTTTTGATAGTTGAGTGTCAACATACTTAACCATTTCTCAAGATGATGCCGAGTATAATACAGAAGCCAAGCTATAGTGTTTTTTGAGCCAGATAATTCAATAGGTGTCGAGTGATCTTCAAGTGCCGAGCAAAGTTTAAGTGCCAAAAAAAGTATAGATGTCAAGTGAAACAGAATTACTATAGGAGCCTAGTGAGCCAATTTTCCTATATGTGTCAAGCATCAACAACTAGTATGTGTCAAGTAACACAAAATCAGCACATGTGTTTGTGCCTTCACAAACTCAGATGTAAACCATTTTTGGAGCTAACATAGGATGAATCTCAAAGGATCTCAAAGATAAGATCAAATCTTTTGCATTACCTATACAATCAACAAGTAATCAATAAGAAAAATAGAATAGGAATGCAACCAATAAGAAAAGTGCAAGAAATGAGTGGGAAATGAAGATTTAATATTGATCATAGATTCATACCTAACCCTAAGTCTTCAAAATATTTTAAAGGAGAACAAAGCCCTAGTATGTAAGAGAGAGGATATGTGAAAAATAAGAGTATGGGTGAATTATAGTGATGTGCAGAAGAGTATAAAGACTTAGTGAAAAATAGAGAAGCATTGTAGAATCTAGTTGATGAAGAACAAAGTATCAAAACCATGAAGAGTGACATATCAAATCAAGCAAGGATCAGAGCTGATAGAGTAGAACAAGGATCTGGAATCAACAATTGAAGATTGCAAAGCTATCGAGTCAAAGACTTTCTAATACTCTCTAGCAATTATATTAGATTTGGAAATCCTATGGACTTAGGTTGGCCTAGCAGCCATTGGTAAATCCTTTAACAAGGTGGCATTCCAAGTGAATGTACTAAAGTCCTTTAACCAGGCCTACTTTTAGTAGGGTAGTGAAATCCTTTAACTAGGTCACTTTTAATAGGGTGTAAAGTCTTTAACAGGATAGGCCTTTCATAGGGAAAACCATTGGAAGTGGTCAAACATTGTAACCTTCAATAGTTACACATTGTTGTAGTGATATTTTGTGGGTGTCATCCTCAACCCAGTTTTACCTTCTCATTTTGGAGGGTTTCTAGGTTACTAAATCTCGTGTTATTAGTTTTCATGCATTCTTTTACTTTCATGTTTAGTAGATGAATTAGATGCATGTGAATTATTATAGTTAAAAGATTTTAAACGGTTAAAGTTAGTTACTTTTGATTCACCCCCCCTCTCAGAAGTAAATCTTCCCACTTGTTAATTCCAACAGACTCATGCCTAGATGTGACACATATTTTTGGATATTTTTATTCTAAATAAATAATAATCAATTAATTTTTGACTTTAGTATTTTTGGAATTAAAAAACTCTCATGTCTAACCACCTTAACTAATCCAAAACTCTACAAAATTCATTTTTTCATTTTTTTCCCCCTTATAGTAGAAGAAACATAGAATGTGATGCATCTTCTGGATTTAAAAAATATTGTACCATTTGAAACTTATAGTTATTTTTCAAGTAGCGTGTCAATCAACACTTTATACGTAACTCCATTAGAAAATAAGTAATAATTACTTACTAATCTCATAATTTGAAAAACCTTACATTTATGGAAAGATAAGAACATTCTTAAGAATCATTTCATCAAATTTTGGTGAACAAGAAGTTGTCAGCTACATGTTTGAAGTAAAAATCACATAAAAATAGGTCAAAAGCACATTTTTAGGATGTTTTCAAAGTTGACCATATAGGTTTGGTATCAAAAGATATAGTAGACCTTAGAAAGATATTAATTTTTGTATTTAGTATTAGGGTGGTTGGGAAAGAGGTTGGAATAGATTTTGAAATGGTTTGAGATATTTCAGAACTACAGATTTTTTAGATCACCGCCTTTTGGCATGCCATGATCTTGCACAATCCCAATTAAGGTGAAAGATAATATGCAAATCATGAGAATGAGCTACAAGAAGAATCAGTTGAATTCTAATATAAGAGAAGAAAATAAATTATCAAAAATGGTGAAAGAACCAAGCCAAAGGTGGTATGACTCTTGTTACAATCCAATCAACAACTTATATTTAATATGTACAATTATGTAGCTAAGTGACAAGTCAAATGGCTCAAGGATTAAATTTGGATTGTCATATGAAGATCAGATTGATAGATGATATTACAAGATGAAATCATAAGTACTCAATGATGCATCTCCTCAATTATCAGATCTCACAAAGATCCATCATTGTCATTATGTCACTATAAAAATTTTCTTAAACATTATTCGAAGTGACATAGTGATGATGTGACATGTGGAATAGATGGACCCACACTGCAAAGGAAATTAATGAGTTAAGATCTTTAAATTATAGTCATCATATCAAAAGAACATCCATGGTTGTCACTATACCATCATATAAAATTTCTCTATGAGTAATCTTGGTGACATAGTGATCAGTCGACACCTGTCCCTAGGACCCAACTGAGGGTAAGATAGCCAGAAGAATCATCACCAAAATTTAGACTTGAGGTCTATGGTTGTCACTTTGTTGTTATGGAAAGATGGGGATGTTTTAATCTATGCAACATAATGATAGTGTGATACGTGGAACAAGTGGGACTGCCTTTTAGCCATACACAGTAATCAAAGAACACAATGAAGATCATTGATCTTAGGAAAGATCTACAGTTGTCATTATGTCACCATGTAAAGTTGCTCGATTGATAATATTGGTGATATAGTGACAAAGTAACACACATCCTACATATTTCACAAGGTATAGTCAAAACCTAGTCATGAAGTGCCACTTGTTTGCCATGACATCCATAGTTGGAAAATAGACCCACATTGCAAAATAAAAGGGTTAAGATCTTTTATCATCACTGCTAGATAAAAAGGAAATCAAGTCTTTTCATTATGTTGCTATGGAAAGTTGCATGAAAGATAATTATAGTGACATAATGATAGTTCAACACATGTACATGAAGGGACCCACAAAAGAAAATGCAAATGAAGAAACAAAGGAGGTTATAATAATTTAATCTCAACCGTTGATTGGAGATCAACAATGCATATTCAAAACTATAGTGATCGTTATAACATGAATTATAGAGACTTGGTGCCAAACAACAGAATATGAAGAATCAAAGATTTCTACAAGATTTTTTGAAGTTGCAGTAAGATAAACAATCATCCTATGTTTTCAGAAGTACCGTGGATCCAAAATCATTGATAGAAAAGATGTCACTTGTTCATATCATTGAATAATTTCATATTTTATTTTCCATTTTCTGATTGTTGCTCTACTAGAACTAAGGGATGATAGAAAACTATAAGTGCAACCTCATTTGACAATACTAAGGTCAACAAACTTGATAGTGAATTGGTTTGTAATTCCATTTATCCTATTTTCTTATCATGTTTTGTTGTGCATGCATAGAGTAGTTTTGCACTAAGAGTTGAAAGACAATCATGTATTTGATTCTATGAATAATTAGATGAATTCCATTTCACTTTGATGTTTGTAGTATAGTGATTCCATTTACTTTCTTCATATATGGTCTTGTTTCTTCTCTTGTTGGTTTCATAACATGTTAGATAGTTTCATTGATAAATGAAAGATAAATGTTTATGAGTCTATTAGTTATTGGTTGGATTCCATTTCATTCAAAACCAATAATGAAAGAAATTCATTTTCCCTCATATACAAATCTCCTTCATTCCTCTTCTGCATTTAGATGGTTAATCTACATTTAGAATAGAAGCAACAGTTAGAAATATCAAGATAATTTACTATAGTCATTCCATTAAGTGTGATAGGTTATTCAAATCCATCTTGCCTAAATTGTTTGTGCCTAAAAACAATTTGGTTATCCTTTATTGCTCTCAGCTTAAGAGCTCATAATATAAAAACTTCTGATCTCATAAAAATGCATTCATTGCATATCATTGCAAATCATAGGGAGTTGTACCTAATAATTTAGAGGATAATGATAGAATACATACACTAACCCAATTTTTGGTAAACATCCTTTTGTCTCTCCAAAACATTGGGTATCAAAGAGTCAGGTTATAAAATCTAATAGGAGGACAAATTGTTAACCAATAGTTATTTGGTGACTCTACTGGGGAGAATTCATGTGAAAGATCTAAAGAATTTTCTTTCATATTAATTTGTAATCTAATTCCATATATTTGTGTTGCAAGAAATGAATTGTGTTAGTGAGGTGTTTTCCATAAGAGCTTGATACTAGGTTTATAGCCTCAACCTACTGAATAAAAGAAGCAAATTCAAAGTTGAAGACTAGTAAGGTAAATTCAAAAGACCATTTTTTCTGAATATTTGATACACCCTTGACTCCAAATACACTAGGAGTGCCAGGGAGAGAGGAAATATTGTCCCAATATATGAAGATTTCAAGAAGGCCATTTTTCCTATGCTAGAAGACCTTTGCAGAAGAGGAAGAGCACATACAAGGGAATCTGTGATCAAGCAACTTCAGGATACTCAATTGTCTGTAGTTGTTCCTCCTAATAGAAAAAAGAGAAGTCATTATTATTCTCCTCTTGTTGCTAGGACTTCCATTCCTACTACTTTTGATTCTTTGTTGTTGATTGGTACAACACTTCCACTTTCTATTACTTTTCAAACAAACAAGAAGATTATACTAGCAACTATGGCACAACCATGGGGAAATGTTATTGGTCCTCTTTCCCTTATAGCTAATAATTATTTTCCAAGAGCATTAAGGAAGAACTTTCCAAAATTTAATGGTGATTGTACCATCTCTGCAGAATAGCAATTAAGTGCTTTCCATAAGGCTTGTGGTGTAGTAAATCCTCAACATGAGGATGTGGCTATCAAAATGTTTGTTGATACACTTGTAGACAATGTTTTTCATTAGTTTCAAGACCTACCTATAGGATGCATCACAAATTGGAATACTATGAAACAAAGGTTTGAGGAACATTATAAAAGTATAGAGGATGCACAAGTATTGTTGTTGCAATTTGCATAGACAAAGAAAGAACCATCAGTTTCCATGAGAGATTTTAATGCAAAGTTCAATTAACTCATCAAAAAGAATGCTTGCTAAAAGTGAACCTACAAATTATAATAAGAATACTTTCTACATTATCTTTATGCCTCCTGATTTGGGATATCAAATTAGAATAACAAACATAGCAAACTTGCAAGCTTCCCAGACACTAGTTGTGGAGATGGAGGATGACATGATAACCTCTGGTAAGTGGAAAAGAGAATTCCAATCTAGAACCATGCGTAATACAGCTAGTACTTCTAATATATAGAGGCTATGCTTCAAAAATTGTCTAATGAGCTCATTTCATTGAAGAAACAAATCAATAGGCCTATTCATTCTTTTCATCAATCTCATCAAGAAGGTTATAGAAACCCAAATGGAGGTAAAGCATTGCAGATACCACCTATTCAATAGAGATTAGCAATTGAAGGTGCCCCAAAAAGACAAAATATGTGTGATTTTCATGTAAGGGCAGACTATGATGGAGATACTTGTGTTGGTATGATTAAATATAGGCAAATGGTAGATAAAAAAAAAACAAACAATTGAATATCATGAAAGTGAGGATGATCATGCTCCTTGTGGTGACTCTAAAAATTATTTCTTGGAGTATGAATCAGATTCAAAAGTAGGTGACTATTTTGCAACTATAGAAGGAACTTAGTTAACAGTAATGACTAGCGGTCAGAAGAATAGAAATCAGACTAACAATTTAGTTCCTATCAAGAATAATGCACCATAAAAAAAAATTGATAAAGATAGTAGCATGAAAACTTCAAATTCAAAAAAGGAACACAAAGGTAAGTCAACTAATTCATTATTAACATGAAAGCTAATGCTATGGGGGGGCATTGTAGAACATTGATATGATGACTATGTTTGTCATTGATGACAACATAGTAATAAATCTGTAAAGATTGACAGTGTAGAAAACTATGATCTTGTGTATTAAGAGCAATATATTACTTAGCTATCTATACACAGTTACCAGTGCATACTACAATATGTCTATGTTGCAAGGGTAAGTGCACAAAACCTAATTTTCCAATGTATAGAAGATATGGTTGATCTACAAAAAACCATATGGAAATAAAGTATTAGGAAAGTAGTTCCTATTGTGTGACTGCTACAATTCATCAGAGATGTAGTGAAAGGTTATGTAGTTAACTGGAGACAATATACTAACCATTGATGACATCAAAAAGTGTGTGTGTACGAAAGTCACGCATGTGAAATTTTTTATATATCTATGATCTGAAAACATTAATTAAATGTGTATTCATTTAATTAACATATTATAATTGATAAGGAAGTTGGCTCAAGGATTTATTATTGAGCATGGTATAAAGGAAAGATATTTTCCTTGTTTAATAAAAATAGAGAGAGAAGATAAGAGTTGTGAATTATTAAGCAGTAGAGCAGAGTAACTTACCAATGCATGTAAGTTTTATTAAGGGTTATTATTACTGAGTATAGAGTTTCAGATCTAATTGCATGGTCCAAAGGAGAAGAAGTCTAACATACTGAATAGGGGAAGAAGTAAAAGCTTGTTTCACATCTATTATTTTGAAAGGAATAGTATCGAGATCAATTCGACGATGGGTTAATTGATCTGATCCTAAAGCTATTTGGATAGTGGGTTCAGCTACCTTCTACAACTCCTAACAGGGTTGGAATCTCCTAATAGGGATTTAGAGTCTCCTAACAGGGACTCTTTGTACTAAATGTTGTAATAGACTCCTAACAGGGTCCATCCTCTAAAAGGAATATTTGTATTAGTACATCTTGTGGGCATCATTCCCACTGGGCTTTTCCCTTTGATCAATGATGAAGGTACACTCTTCTACCACTGACAAATGTATGCTTTGGTACCACTTGGTGGGGACACAACCCAAGGACAAAATGGACACAATAGGAAAGGGAAATTTTATCAATCTTTTAAATAAGCTAATACATTCAGTACAGAGAAAATAGACTTCAAAACATGCCCTATGGGCTTACAATAGCATAAATCTGGAGATAATTTCTCCTTTTAGTACCTCCTCTCAAACTCCACTCCGAACTACCTTTTACAATGCCAAAAATGTCCTTAAATAGACCCCAAAGGGTTAAGGATTAGGAATAAATTCTAGAAAGTGCTAGTAAGCATCCACCGACCAAGTAGAAGGCTCCAAAAGCTGCGTTAGAAGTTGGTGCAAATCTAGAAGAATCCAAAAATGGTAATCAAACTTTTGGGAGGCATAACTTTTGAATCGTAGCTCCGATTGATGAACCGTTTACATTTCCAAAAAGCTCTTGAAGTGCTTTATAGCCCTATGGACCAACTTTGCTTGTCCCCCATTTTTCAGTCCTATTTGAGGTCATTTAATACCCCTAACTTGACTTTGAAGCATTCTTAGGAGGTCTCCAATAACCAAAAAACTACAATAACTTCCAAATCGTGGGGCCTTTTGACCTGATTCTTTTTTTAGAATGCTCTAAATTACAATTACATTCATTCGACCAATTTACACCTTCTAGTTCACCAAAATGATGGCTCAATTACATACTCATATTTTTTTAGCATTTACACATATCCCAAGGTGTTCAAATACTCTATCCTAGAACACTCATAGTGGAACTATGAGAGTTGGAACCTTTATTTGACCTAAATGGGTATCCAGAAATGAAAACACATGAAACAAAAACTAAGTCTAAGTACATTTTTTTGGTTGACACAGGATTGCCCTTACACCTCTGGATGCTCTTGCATCAATCAATGGTTTCCCTAGTCAACATATCTAGTGGAATTGTTGTATGCATCTTTATAGTTTTTGTTTACTTTGATTGAATGGTTAAAGAGGATAAATGTTTTAATTATTATATAACTGATTCATTGCGAACCCCCCCCCTAGTTATCTTAGTAGACTATTGTTTCTAACAATTGGTATTAGAGTGTTAGTTCCTTGAAGAAAAAGTTTAACAACTTTAGGAGATCCATGATGAACATGTTCGTAAAGGAAAGTCCAATATTTGATGGCAAAAATTATGATAGCTGGAAGGATAAGATGAAGACTCATCTTTTGTGCATGGGTCTAGGATATTGGCTTGTAACCAAGTCATCTAAGAATATTGTGGAAGAAGACAATCTTGAAATTTGTACTAAGGAATAGACAGAAGTATTTATGTGCAAAATAAGGGCAAGAGAAGAAATATTGTAAGCTCTACTTGGAAGTGAGTATTGTTAGGTAAAACTACTCAAAACATCTCATGAAATTTGGAAAACTTTAGAATCTAATTATGAGGGTGATACACATGCAAAAAGAGTTAGATTACAAAACTTGAATTGTGCATTTTAAGATGCTATAATGATGGAAGATGAATATGTAAGAAGCTATATTGGTAGAATATCTAAGATTGCTACAAGAATCATATCTCATGGTGGAAATAAATCTAATGATGGAGTAATATGGAAGATATTGAAAAGTTTGATATCATCTTTTAACACAATAACATAGATGATTCAGTTGATGTTACCCTATACTAAAAATTTCACCAAGGAAACATTGGTTGGTAGATTGGAAGCTATCGAATTAAATCTGAAACAATATGGAGAATTAGTAAAAGTTGAGACAACATTTAGTGCATTAAACATTAAACCTAGTCTAGCAAGGAACACAAAAGTGAAAAGAGACATTGCTAGTAGTAGCAAGTCTATTTAGTAAAAGGTCCAAGAAGGAGTGGCTCTCCTTGTGGAAAAAGAACAAGATGGGAAGAATATCTTCAAATGTTGGACATGTAATGAATATAGTCATTATGCATCTATGTGTCCTAAAAATGAAAGGAAGTATAAGGGAAAATTCAAATCTAGAAGACCTAGAAATTGCCTATATGCTAATGAAGAAGAAGAAGAAGAAGAATTTGATCAAAAAAAAAGTGAAGATGAATTAGGATTTGTAGCTATAAAGGAGGATGATCTTGACAGAGAGATTAGAGAAGAAAGTGTGCTAATTTCATAAGTTGAAAGAAAAGATTGGATCATTGATAGTAGTTGTTCACATCACATGACTGGTGAGAAAATTTATCAAATTCAAAAACCATGATGGAGGGATTGTCAAAGTAGGGAACAATGTAGCCTATCACATTACATGAATTGGATCTATCACACTTGATGGTAAAACAAATACTGATGATGTTTACTTTGTTGATGGATTGAAACACAACTTGTTAAGTGTTGGACAACTTATGGACAAGGGTTATCAATTATAGTTTGGTAATGACACATGTATCACCAATAACAAGGAAGGAAAATTGCTTGGTACTAGCACAAGAACCAGAGGTAATGTATTTCAGTTAAACACCACCAAAATAACATGTTTAGTAGCTAAAGTTGAAAATAGTTGGTTATGGCATAGAAGATTTTGTCACATAAACTTTGATAATATTGTGAAAGCTAGTAATATGCTTCTTGTGAGAGATTTATTTAAGATCACTAAGCCCACTGACATTGTCTATAAGGAATGTATCATGTCTAAGTAGAAGAAAGTCTCATTTCCTAGCAAGTAGTTTGGTACTATACAGAAGCTAGAATTGATCCATACATATTTGAGTGGTTCTTCAAGAACAAGAGGATTTTATGGAGAAAGGTATTTTATGATTTTTGTTGATGATTTTACCAGAATGATGTGGGTAGCTTTTCTTAAAGAAAAATCAAAAGCATTTGAGAAATTCAAGATATTCAAGAATGGAGTAGAGAATGAATATGGAGTTAAGATCAAGAGCTTAAGATCTGATAGAGGAGGAGAATTTAGTCCTAGAGAATTTAATATCTACTTGGAAGAGCATGGGATTAGGAGATAGTTATCTTCACCCCATACACCTAAGAAAAATGGGATTGTTGAAAGAAGAACGAGATCAATTACTAAAGCAGCAAGAGCTATGTTATTCAAGAATGATATACCAAAGACATTTTGGAGAGAAGTAGTCAATACAATAGTATACACTCTAAATAGAGTATAAATTAGAAAAGGTATGGAGAAACATTATGAGTTATGGTTTGGATACTCACCATCAATCAAATATTTCAAAATATTTGGAAGAAAATGTTACATCAAAAGCGATGATGATGTCGATAAGTTTGGCCCAAGGAGTGATGAAGGTATGTTTCCTGGCTATTCATTAAAAAGTAAAGCTTACAGATGTTTCAACTATAGAAAAAAAACTATATTAGAGTGTGCAAATGTGAGAATAGATGAAAAGTTTGGCACCAAAGAGAAAATGACGAATTATAACTCTAATGGAAATGATTATTCTGGGATGACCAACAGATGTAATGAATTATTTCTTAAGACTAAAAATGACTTGCAAAATAATGTGCAGACTAAAGAAATAAAAGAAGAACATTATGCAATAGTAGAAATAAGATTTGAAGTAGTAACTCCTACTCCAAAAATGAATATGATAAAGAATCATCTTGCTAATTAGATAATAGGAAGTAAAGAAAAAGGAGTAATGATAAGAAGCAGAATCAATGAAGAACTATGCCTAATATCTCAAGTAGAACCAAAGAGCACAGATGAAGCATTCAAGGATGATCATTGGATGAAAGCAATGAAGGAAGAACTTGAATAGATAATAAAGAATGACACATGGGAACTAGTCCCTAGACCTAAGGACAAAAATGTGATTGGCACAAAGTGGGTATTTGGAAACAAAATGAATGAACAAGGAGAAGTAATAAGAAACAAAGAAAGACTGTTATGCAAAGGCTATTTTCAGCAAGAAGGAATTGACTATGAGGAAACATATGCACCTGTAGCAAGAATGGAAGTAGTCAAAATGCAAATAAAAACTTCAAGGTATATCAGACGAATGTTAAGTTAGCATTCTTGAATGGAGAACTTGAAGAAGAAGTTCATATTGAGTAGCTAGAAGGTTTTCCTTTGATAGGAGAGAAGGATATGGTTTGAAAATTAAATTAAACCTTGTATGGATTAAAGCAAGCACCTAAAACCTAGTATATAAGGTTAGATAAACACCTTGAAAAACTTGGATTTGCTAGAGGAATAGTAGAAAAAAACTTGTACCTAAAATAAATAGAAAATGGTTTGTTAATAATCATTGTATTTGTTGATGATATCATTTTTGGAGGAAATGATGAAACCAATAACAAACCCTCAGAAGATATAAAGAGTGAATTTGAGATGAGTATGATAGGAGAAATGAAATTCTTCTTAGGATTACAAATTTTTCAAAAAAAGAAGGTATGTTTGTTTCTTAGACCAAGTATTTAAAAGATTTGCTAAACATATTTGGACTAGAAAACTGTAAACCTGTTGGAACTCATATGGTAACTGGTCACAAGTTATCAAGCAAGGATGAGACACCTATGGTTGAACAAAAGATTATGAGATTGCATTATCTAACTCATAGTAGACCAGATATAGAAAATGTGGTTGGAATTATGGAAAGATTTTAGGATGATCCTAAAGAATATCACTACACAGTAGTAAAAAGGATATTCAGATATCTGAAAGGGAAATTTGATTATGGAATTTGGTATGACAGAATTAATTTGATTTTACTCTTTGCACTTATGTTGATTGGGTGAAATGTCCCTTTTCTGATTTTATATGATATTTCAAGCCTCTAATCAGATCTTTAAGATCAAACAACCAATATTTCAAAGATCCACCAATTTCTCAATAAACCCCAAATCGAGAGTATGTTGGAAATAGTGCCAAAAACTTCACAGCTTTACATATTATTAGTAAATCTGAAAGTGGAATTTTTTATAGAAATTTCAGGAGAATAATAGTCTATAAAATGAAATTTTCAAATATGTATAACATTTACACAAAAGCTCCCAAACGGAGGATAAAAACAATGCTCATCGGGCTCCCAAAAACAACATAGAATAGCTCAAAAACACCACAAAAACACTAATAATCTATCACAGAAGTATAATCATGACCAAATACATATATTTACCTCTATTTTAACATCTAAAAGTCTTAAATAAAGTAGCAACCCAAACTGATATGAAATACTCAATCGGAAACACCAAACTCTTATAAAAAACACACCTGAAAAACCACAAATTTGCACTGTTCAGCACAAAGGCAAACTCTGCATGAGCATGCACATGGAATGGCTTCAAACTCCTATCCTTATCCTTCCTAGAAACCTACAAACTCCCATTCTTTGGTCTCCTTCTCCATAGGTTTGGAAGCCTTTGAAGAATAACAAAAAAATGAGCAAAAATCAAGTTCTGGAATGAGCCCAAAATGCCTCCAAACCCCTTAAAAGAGGGCATAACCCTAACTCACGTCCAAGAGGGGTTAATAAAACATATTTTAATAATAATTTTAATTTATTAGTCCATTAGCTTCCAAATATTATCCCCTTTTTCTGAAACTTCACCTTTTTGGGCCTGCCTGCCTTAGAAAAGATTATTATTTTTAATTATTTGAAAAGGGGACATGACATTGGGCTAGAGATATGGATGATAGAAAAAGAAATAGTGGAGGAGAATTATTTCTTGGTGGAATATTGGTTTCTTGGCTGAGCAAGAAACAACATTGCACTTCACAAAGTACTGCAAAGACAGAATATGTTGCAACAACAAACAACTATAATCAAGTTACATGGATGAAGTAGATGATGAAGGATATTGGAATTACATTCAAAGAACCTGTTATTATTTATTGTGATAATACAAGTATAGTTAACATGTCTAAGAATCTTGGTTTGCATTCTAAGACTAAGAACATCTCTAAAAAGTATCATGTGTTGAAATTGAAAGTTATAGAGAATGAAATCAAACTGGAGTACATTAACACTAAGGAATAGATTGTAGACATTTTCACAAAATCCTTAGCAAAGGATACATTTGAGTACCTAAGAGGTATGCTTGGGTTTATGCCCCTACCTACTTCAAAATAGAAGATGCAAAAGTGCATCAGTCTAGGGAATAGAGCACCATTGATAGACTAGACTGAATGTTGATGTTTCCTATATGGGGGAGTATCTGTGATGGACATAGTCATCTAGGACTCTTGTTGATATTGTTGTGAACATTGTCTTTTAACACTTGAGCTAGTAAGTTGTTTTAGAATTTAATGCAGAGATGTTGGTTGTTGAAACCTTTGACATTGATGTCAATGGGGGAGAAGTATTACAATGGGGGAGAAGCATTGAGGTGAATTAACCATGAAGCAAGATTTGATTGATGAAGAGGATTTGAAAAGACTTGTTGGTATTCTTAGAACTAGATTTTTTTCATCTATGTTTTCATCAATGCCAAAGGGGAAGATTATTAGCATGAATTTTGATGCTATGGGGGAGCATTATAGAACATTGATATGATGAATGTGTTTGTCATTGATGACAACATAGTAATAAATCTATAAAGACTGACAGTGTAGTAAACTATGATCTTGTGTATTAAGAACAATATATTACTTACCTGTCTATGCATAGTTACCAGCACATACTCTAGTATGTCTATGTTGCAAGGGTAAGTGCACAAAACCTAATTTTCCAATGTACAAAAGATATGGTTGATCTATAGAGAATCATATGGAAATAGAGTATTAGGAAAGTAGTTCTTATTGTGTGAATACTATAGTTCATTAGAGATGTAGTAAAAGGTTGTGTAGTTAACTGGAGATAGTATACTAATCATTGATGATGTCAAAAAGTTTCCATATATGGAAGTCACATGTGTGAAATTTTGTTTATAACTATTAGTCAAAAACATTAATTAATTGTTTATTCATTTAATTAACATATTATAATTGAGTAGGAAGTTGACTCAAGGATTTATTATTGAGCAGTAGAGCAGAGTGACTTATCAATGTGTGTAAGTGACCTTAAGGGTTATTGTTACTGAATACAGAGTTCCAAATCTCATTGCATGGTCTGAAGGAGAAGAAGTCTAATGTACTAGATAGAGATAGAAGTAAAAGCTTGTTTCACATCTATTATTCTGAAAGCAATAGTACCAAGATCAATTGGAAAGTGGGTTTGCTGATCTAATCTTGAAGCTATTTAGACAGTGGGTTTAGCTACCTTCTACAACTCCTAACAAGGTTGGAATCTCCTAGCAAGGATTCAAAGTCTCCTAATAGGGACTCTTTGTACTAATTTTTAATGGACTCCTTATAGGTTCCATCCTCTAAAAAGGAATATTTATTTTAGTACATCTTCTTATGGGCATCATTCCCACTAGGTTTTTCCCTCTGATCAAGGGTTTCCCTAGTCAACATATCTAATATAACTGTTATGTGCATCTTTATGGTTGTTGTTGATTTTTATTGAATGGTTAAAGAGTATAAATTTTTTAATTTTTGGATAATTGATTCACCCCCACCCCGCGCCCCACCCCCTCACCCCCCTAGTTATCTCAGTGGACTATTGATTATAACATTCATTTCACATCATACAATACTATGAAGAGTTAAAAATCTAGATATCTCTAGTGGATTACTTGAGGTCTAATCCTAATCAATTGCAAAGATTAGTTGAGCATGGTAATAATATGGATTGGGTCATGTTAATATTAATGCTAATGTTGATCATAATAATGAAGCTAGCACTAGTGGAACCTTTTTGACTGATGAAGATTTTACACTACCTAAGTTTTTTAAAGAAGAAGAACATCTCATCTTAGCCACATGCCCAAATGAGAAACCACATCCTTTCTACATTTCCTTGTTCATCAATGGAAATAGATGTAGTAATTGTGTCATAGATTCAGGAGCCTCAAATAATATAATGTCTGCTTACGTAGAAAAATCTTTAGGACTTCCACTAACTAAAAATTTTGGTAGATGTTATTCAATAGATGCAAAACAAGTGCCCTTGCTTGGATAGATTAAAGATGCTCAAGTTACCCTTGCTGCCTATCCTTCCAATAGGCTAAAACTTACTATTCTAGTGGCAGAAATCCCTATAAGCTATGACATGCTACCAAGTAGAAGTTTCTACAAAGACATGGGGGGCGAGATAAAACTAGAGTGGTCTTGTGCCCCTATCCAAGTTGGAGATAAAAAGGTGAAGCTAGAACTAGAAGAGAAGGAAAAATTTACTATCTTGAAATCAGATGACCCTAGATCTCAGTGTTGAGAATAGATTGAAGAAGCTAATAAAAAAAGGAGATTTTTGAAATAGGGAGATTATATGCTTCAATCATTGTTGTTTCATTGATTTCAAACTTGTTATTTTTTGGTAAGGCAATTGCTTATAAGATTTGAGTACTATAACTTATTTGATTGCTGAAGAGGATTTGATCAAAAGATGTAACAATAGCACCTAGAGGAAAGGTTGAGTTATGACTATGTAATAAAATACAATGATCAAGTTAAGATAGTGATGACATGATTTATTGATAATCCACTTAAGTTTACAAAGGTTGGTTAGACTAAGAAATTTTAGAAGAACAAGTTATACAAAGTTGTTCTGCCAAGCTTGATCGAGTGGATAGTAAGTGCCGAGAAAAGTCAATGTAAGCCAAGCAAAAAATTAGTTAGAGCCAAATAAATGACTATTCTAGTGTATGCTAAGCAAAACAATGGATGTCAAGTAAACTTTAGTTTATGGTGAGCACCGGTAAACTATAATTCATACTAAGTAATTTCATAGTGGATGTCAGCCAACATAGTATGTGTTGAGCATAAAAAACTAGATAATGCCAAGCTACTGCATTATTTGAAAGATCATGAATTTGATGAATCTGAGCTGACAAGTTTAGTTTCTTGGATTATGTGAGCTAGGTGGAAAATAAGGTTGATGAGCTAGTGGCATGAAATTCAAGGTAAACCATTTTAAGGAAAATTTAAAGAGGATTCTAGGAGAATTTTCTAGAAGAGATATGTAATGTGGGGTAGATAAATTATATCCTACCTAATCCATTCTAACCCAAAATTGGGCGATGGAGAATGAGTGGCAAAAGGTTTTAATTTTCTATTTATAGGGATGGTTGGTCATAAGAAAAGGTTGTCATGTGTAAGAACCTAAGGAATACAAGGAGTCAAGGGTTTTGCTTCATCAAGTGACCTAAGAGAAGAGCCTATAATGGCATGTAAAGTAAGAAAGCTTAAGGAGATGAATGCTTGAAGGGTGAAAAAGCTATCAGAGTTGTAATGTATGAAGGCCAAGCAGAATAGAGGACTAAACAGTTATCTGTAATCTTAAAATGAAGTTGTAAGTTGTATCAAAACAAGCCTTACTATTACTCTCTAACAATTGTATCAGTTTAGGATAAATCTTTTGGTTTAAGGTTAACCTAACAATCATTTTTAAATCCTTTAACTGGGTGACATTCCAAGTGAATGGTCTAAAGTCCTCTAACAAGGCTCACTTCTAATAGGGTGATTTAAATCCTTTAACAGGGTCACATTTAAAAATGTGATTGTAACCTTTAACACGGTTGGCCTTTCATAGGGCATCACTTTAGAAGAGTCAAAAGAGTAGCATTTTACTTGTAATTTTCCCCAAATTGGGTTTCCGCATAAATAATTTTGTCAAGTGTGTTGATGAACCTATTGTGTTTCATGCTTTAAAATACTACAAGTTGATTTGATAGTAACCTACAAGTTTTAAGTGATTGCATAATCTTATGGATGCATTCATGAGTATAAATGTTTTATGGGTTCACTAATATGTGAAATGTTTTATTTATACATCTGGACCTTGGATAACTGATTCACCACCCCCCCCCCCCCCCCCCCCCCCCCCCACAAGTTATTTTAAAGTATTCCAGCAATTGGTATTAGAGAAATCTACTTAAGAGCACTAGTTTGAAGGTACTAGAAGCACAAAGATCAAGATGTCTAAAAGAGAAGTACCCAAGCTTAACAAAGATAACTTTTTTGCATGGAAAATTTTGATGAAGCTATACCTTGGAGGACTTGGAGATCATGCACAATCTTCCATCACCATTGAGCATGTTAATCCTACTAGAGCCCCAACTACTAACGATATGAAAAAGAATAAAGAACACAACCAAGCAATGCTTGAGATTGCCTCTGCCCTAAGCTATACTAAATTTGATGATATCAAGGGTCTTAACAGTGCAAAGAAAATGTGCAATGCTCTAACCACTATCTATTGAGGAGATGCAAATGTTCTAAGAGCCAAAGCTAAGAGTCTTAGAGGTAAGTTTGATGATATGAGAATGGAAGAAGGTGAGAATGTTGCTCACTATGTTGCTAGGATAAAAAAAGTTGTTAATGCAATAAGAGAAGTTACTAGTAAATTAGATGATGAAATTGTGCTGAGTAAAGTTTTAAGGACACTATTGCCTATATATGCTATTAGAGTTTCTACAATTTAAGAACTAAGATGTATTCTAGGGAATAATCTATGACTTGAAGGTCTGGTAGGTAGGCTCACTACTTTTGAGCTATCTAACTTTGATAATTAAAGACCTAAGAGTAT